>JAQFVV010001895.1:25000-42557 GCA_028023455.1 Epiperipatus broadwayi | reverse complement strand
TGTAATGGTCAGATTCGCCTATCTTATTAACACACTGCAGAATTCAAACCCCAGACATGAAACTCAACACTCTAGGAGAGATTGCCTTCTAGAAATCCTAAGTTTGAATCTAAAGTGTATGCTCCACAGCACCACCTATGTGAAAACACATCTGATGCCACTAATAGCATAGTTTCTGCCAGTGCTAGTGGTCAGGGAGAAGCAAGAGACTCTATATTACAATACATCATTAGGTTCGCTAACAACTATGGATGGTACAAAATATATAAACAAAATGTGAAATAGACTGAAGTAATGGTGTGGATCACAGAAAATAAATAAATATATTCAAACTAAGTTAGGTAAAATTCCATAAGTTTATTTATTTTAACAATATAAAGATAAGCATTGTCTGGGTGTCAAACCGTGCTGTTAAATAATTTAAAAGCAAATGATGGACTTTCCATAACTTTAATGAAGTGCCATTTACATTTACATTAATGGCTTGTTAATTTATTTATACTCTCTATACCTCAGGTTAATGCAAGATAATACCATAATAATGCTAAAGCAAAAAGTACAGTTACATAAAGAAAGGATGATTTCAAGATATACAAGACCTACAGAGAATATAATAAGTGTTTGCTTAATTCGGTTTCACATTTAAGATTTGAGAAAAAAACTTGTATTGAATTCAACAATAGTGTAAATGAAAGCTTCCTGAGCTAGAAGCATGAAGTATATAAGACGTAGGCAATTGAACTAACCAAAATATCAACTTTAATATTAAAAAAGATTGGTGGTACCAATGGAGGATCAATGTATAGGATGGAGTATGACACTTAAAACTGTGTGGCTTTGTGAATTAAAATAAAATAATAAATAAAAAAATTAATGCAGACGGGATGGTGTCTCACCATGTACTCCATCGAAGGTTTTGTCACAAACAGTCTGAGCTGAAGCATTGTACCATGAAACTCCATGGCTGGTGACTTAGGTGTAAAATTTTAATTTATGACTCTCTAGGTGCATACACCATTCGGTAACTATGAGAAAAAAGGGAATAGTCTGAGCTGTAAATCCTCAGAGAAACAAAGCAGGTCTCAACAACCCATATGCCTACACCACTGACACACAATATAAAGCATAAACTATCATATAGAAGGTAACTAAGTAAGCAAAGGTGCTTAACCAATTCCTTATATAATTTTAAGATGGTCCACACATTCTCAACTTCAACTTTGCAGTTCACAAATTAGATTAGAAACACAATGAAATAAGTTATTTTAAAATAAGAAAATGGAGGGGATGGATGATTTAAAAGGTATTCATAATATTACATGTAGACATGCATTTCTCTATATTATATAGACCACTTATTAATTTTGGCACATATCCTTGCATTATAAAAAAATGTGAAATATATATTTCTTGAAAAACATAATTATTTAAAAAAGATTAATCAAAAGATAAAATAAAAAGTAGCCCTTGAACAAGTGATTTTATAAGACATTTACTAAGGGTGCAGTTATACAATTTATCCATAATAATATGGTGGCATAGTAATAAAATGGAAAAAAATAATTCACTCGTTCAATGACTATCCAAGCATACTACTATAATAAAAGACATAAAATAAATTAGCAAATATATAAAATAGAAAATATCAACCCAAGGATAGAGAGAAAAGCACACATGTTAGATTACAAAATATTTTATAGAAATATGCAGTTTTATAATAAAACTACATTTAAATTTAGCTAGCATTAAAAGGAAATATATGACACAAGAGCTCTTGGATGAATTGAGGTTATTTCATAAGAGTTGGACAGTCAGTGCACATTTTGTCTTCCCCAGTTTTAACTGGTGAGCTTTAATGGGAATTAAGCAGCATTTTCTTGAGGTGGCAGCTTCTTCAGTCCATGATCAAAGTTTGACACATTTTTCAGCAGCAGCTGCAGTTTACAATAGGTATGGAGCATCTGAGGGTCTGATGTCACAGGTTGGCCATTTTTCCGAGCAGGAAGAGAGCCTTACCACCAACTTCTACTCATACCTTCTACCCTTGAATAAGCATGTTGAAAATTAAGGCATGTTTGGCCTCTTGGTATATATAGTTTCACTTAATTCATACCCAAAATAATATATTCAGCAAATGAATTCAACTGAATAAGTTTAAAATAATATCTCAGCTAATGGGTTAAAGGCAAAATATTAAGAACAACATAATATATTTAAAGCAAAAGGGGAACTCACAACAGATTATAATAATTAGGAAAAGCCAAAATGATATATATATATATATATATATATATATATATATATATATATATATATATATATATATATATATATATATATATATATATATATATATATATATATATATATATATATATATATATATTAGAAAGGCGTAGAATATATCAATTAATAAAATCAACCCTATATATACCAAGGGAACTCACAATAGAACTACTCTGTGGTGGTCACTCTAGAACCAAAAATGGATGTAAAAATAAAAGCTGCCAACTTATATCATCCGAATATCTTGAAAACAGGGGATTAGTAATTAATTTTACTTTTAAGATATTCAGATTAGAACTTTAATTTTGTTTTAACAATATTTTAATTAAAAAATACCTGAGTGGGACATCTGTTGTTTATCTGATGGCAAAATATTTAAGCCACTAATTATTGAATTTTACAAAAAATTTAACTAATTAAGCCTATTGTTCTCTTCCCAACCCTTATTTACTTTTTACATAAAATTTGTGGCCTGATTTTTTATAAATCTAAAACAACAAAATTATTCACTTTTTAAATTCTAAATGTTTAAATCTATTTACCCAGTTAAGTATTTTTTAGATTAACTTTTTAACACGCTAATTTTATTATTGGTTGTATCAGATAAAATCAAATCTTCTTTTAATTGAGCCAAGCTCACAAACTGAAGACAAAGCCTATTGTTAAAACATATTCGCCTATAATATTAAATTCAACTCAGATACGTTTTTATAAAAAGTATATTATTAATTTTTCAGGTTAGGAAGAGAACGAGAAAGTTCTTTCAAAAATAAATTGCTATTTATTTATATCTAAAATATTCAATATCGGCAACATAAAAGCTATAATATAAACAAAAAAGATCGACTTTTACGTTATAGAAAAGTAAAATATTTCTTTTTACTACATCTTCAATATTTTTACTAAAATCTTCAATATTTTCCGAAAATAATTTTTTTGTTTTTTTTATTATTCTCTCTGAAAATAATTTTTAATTTCCATAAATATAATTTTATAATAATTTAAATCGTATTCAAAATGAAAATCTCAGCGTTTTTCTTTATTTTCTTTGATCAGGCAGTTTCTTTGTTCTTTCCAGCCAATCAGAATGTCTTTTTTAGCTGAGAGCATCACTAAGAACCAATCACAAATAATGTTCCTTCTTTGCTTAGGTTTAAATGCACTTTTTTTTTTTTTTACTTGTAAAATAAATCGGAAGATGGCACCATCTTACATAAATTTTAAACACTAATTAAATATGTGTTTAACAAATATTTTCTTATAAAAACTGGCTGAGTTAGAGTGATGTCAGATGTCGACGAGGAGCCTCGTAAGAGGGGCGGGGAAAGAGTTAAATGAAAACAAATATTACGACTGTAATATTTCTAAAATAAATATTTTTAAACAAAATGAGTTTAAATAGTGAAACCATTATTTTTATTTAATCAGTTTTAAACTGTTATCACAGTCATGCATATACTCGCAATTGATAAATTATTAATGTTAGGGTTTTAAAATTATATATATCACGGAGGCATTTATACTCATGGATTAAATTAAGGCAGGAGTTTGGCATATAAGCGTCAGTACCAACACACTATGATAAATTGGGTTTCAAAATAGGGAATGAGGGTAGGAAAAAAAGTGAGAGAAAGTGAAACGAAGATTTGTAAAGTAAATCTTACTGTTTCAATACATATATATATATATGACAATAGATGGCATTCTACCAAAAAACACTGTCACGAGTAAGTTTGTTTACATAAAAACATCAGAGCAAGCATTCACTATCTCTAACTTTAGTTCCACCTTCAGATCATGATTTCAAGCTATTTTCTATCGTCCAGTGAAGGACAGGAATAAGAAATAGATCTAAACACAAACTCTGAGCGTTTATGAAACAGTTTCTATTCAGCTTGCAAGTGTAAATCTTTTAGACACATAATGTCTTTAAACTCAGCATAGCAAGCCAAGAATAGCTACATGGTTCTGATATCAGTTCAGCTTCACCACATAGTGAAGCCTCTTACCAATATTATCATTGCAAGAAAGACTCAAAGGTACATTTATGAAAAACAAAAAAACACAAGTTAAAAATCTTGCTAATGCTTGTATTTATGACAATAGATGGTGTTCTATCAAAAACACCATCAAGCGTATGTTTGTCATAAATACAAGCATTAGCAAGTTTTTAACTTGTGTTTTTTTTATTTTTCATAAATGTACCTTTGAGGTCTTTCTTGCAATGATATATATTGCAGAGACTTCTACTATGTGGTGATGCTGAACTGAGATCAGACCCATATAGCTATCTGGCTTGCTATGCTGAGTTTGAAGACATTACATGTCTAAAAGATTCATGCTTGCAAGCTTCCGATAGAAACTGTTTCATAAACGCTCAGAGTTTGTGTTTAGATCTAGTTTCTTATTCCTGTCCTTCACTGACAATAGCAAATAGCTTGAAATCATGATCTGAAGGTGGAACTAAAGTTAGAGATAGTGAATGCTTGCTCTGACGTTTATGTAAACAAGCATACGCTTGACGGTGTTTTTGAGTAGAACACCATCTATTGTCATAAATACAAACATTAGCAAGTTTTTTACATGTGTTTTTTGTTTATATATATATATATATAAGAACAATAACCAATGATGTATATAATAGTCTGAAATTGTAATCAAAAAAATACAACCCTAGGTTTCTTTAATATATAAATAATTTGTCATCTATTACTGTATAGAATCAATAAAAGTAATAATAATAGATGTGTCCAAAACTCAATGTATGTTTGCAGAATAATAACACTATATATAAAACTGAAGGGAGAGATTTGAAATATCCTCCTGAGAATTCAAAGAGAATAAACAACGATAACAAAAAAATGTAATCTAATAAAAATTGATATCTATTTATTCATTAATGTAATTCCTAAAATAATTAAACAAACATAAAAAAAATATATTATATTTAAACCCTTTTCTATCCAAATATCCTCAAATAAAATCTTGATCATACAAAAAAAATTAAATATTTGAAACATCAGGTCATATTAACTTATGTCATCAGATAAGAGTTTAAATAATAAGAAGAAAAATGAATCTCTCCAAACTATTTTTGCATGAATTCTATCATACCCATATATATACTATTTGTCTACATTTTTTAAATTAAATGTAAACACTCCTTTTTAACACACACCCCTATATATATATATATATATATATGCACACACAGAAATCATACCATCTAAGTGAAAGTTGGTCCATTTTTTACTCACTATCGATCCTAAGCTGTAGAGATGATTTTCCTTAAGTAGAAAAGATAAGCATAAGTGGCAACTAACACAGATTTGAATTCAATTCCTTTTGCAATTTAATTTCCAATATTTTCTTTTAAGTATATAAATATCCAGCTTTCAAAAACAACAAATACTTAGTCATGAAAAATTACACATCATTGGATTTAATTTTTCTTTTTCATTGACAATAATGTAAATAAGAATTACTTTATTGACACAATCCAGTTATAACAAAGTGAAGTATAAATACTAGCTTTTTTCTTTTGAATTAGAAAGTGAAGTTTAAATTGCTTGATATCACACATAAGTTGAGTTAATCTATCTTGTAAAATGCCTTGAGCTGAAATATGATATCCAGAGACAAACAATGGGGCTTATATACATCACAAATAATAGGTGAAATTCTAGATTTTAACTATGGAATGTTTTTGTATAGGTGACCTTTTCTTTTACATTTTTGCTGTTACTCCTGGAACTTCATCAGTAAGCTACCCCTGAATTGACCAGTTAGGTAGTTAAAATTTTTATTCTTCCATAGTTTTATAAATTAATCATTTAAATAATAAAATTTAATAAATTTTATAAGACATCTAAATGTGCTCATTCTGGGCAACAACAAAATTATAAGAACTCAAATTACAGCATCTTTGCTCTATTTATAACATACTTTTGATGGTGCTAATGTTATCCAGGTGACTAATGAATATCACTCAAATTAAACTCAATGACATAAGAAAATTGTTTGATAAAATTTGCCTCCAATTAATAAGTGAAATGGAGATTTTAAACAATTTGGATACAGTGAAAATAAAATTCTGTTTTACAAGTTCAATATTATTTTTCATTTTAAACTGAAATAATAAAAAAAATATTTTTCACATTTTTAATACACTTTAATGGATATAAATAATTTTACATATATTTTTAATAATATTTTTTTCATAACTAATTTATGAACAAAGATATATGAAACATAAAGCATTTAATTTTATAATAGGTATTGCTATGGTGATTGTAATAACAGAAATTGAAATGTGTCATTCTTAATAATAATGTTGATTTTATTCAAGTAATCTTTTAGGATATACTCAACTAACTGATTTATATTTTTCCTGAAAGTGACAACAACAGATTTATAAATTGATGCTAGAATTATCAGTAAACAATTTTATTTGAAAGCATTAGGTTGCCATGATTATCTGGTTAACATTATATTTCAAGACCTTCATTATCCATAGATCAAATGAAATGAAAATTAAACAAGATCAACAAACTTCTTTATTTTTTAAAACACTGTGACATATAACATTAATCTGGGTACTTACAATATATATATATTAATCAATGTCAGTATTCCAATTATAATAAAATATATATAATTATTCAAAACAATACAATAATTAATACAGTAAAAATATTTTAAAAACAAATATATACTACAATTTAATAGAAGTACTTTCAACTATCTATGTAGTCATTATCAACTAGATTCAAATTGTATTACAAAAAACCGTTACAATACAATTTGAATCCAGTTGATAATGACTACATAGATAATTGAAAGTACTTCTATTAAATTGTGGTATACATTTGTTTTTAAAATATTTTACTGTATTAATTATTGTATTGTTTTGAATATATATATATATATATATATATATATATATATATATATATATATATATATATATATGTTGTACACATATATGTTTTCATTCCCACACACATATATATTCTTTAATTAAAAAAAAATCTTTTATATAGAGATTTATGTGTGCATGTATTATTATTAATAATATATAGTTTATAGATGATAAATTAATAATCAGTTGTAGAGTGAGAATGTAATAAGAAGTAATATTTGATATATTGATCTATTGTTTTTATTAAATAATGTGTTGAATTATTTAGCTGTATTTTTTATTAAAATAAAAAAAGGCTAAAATGGTGTAAAAATGATTGAGATAAACTAGGCACATATGGAAAAGAGTGTGAAAGAATGACTGCAGCTGTTTTTGAACATAGACATTTTTTTGCACATATTTCTATGGACTATAGATTACAAACTGTTTTTTTTATGTAATCTCCATCTTAGATTATCTTAAGAAGGGAGAGAAAAAGAGGTGCTTTGACTGAATAAAGATAATCATTAATCTTTTCTTTTGTTTTTGACTTGAAACCATTTAGGTGAGATTTAATTGCTATCTCCACAATCACAATTATTTTGTATAGATTTTTTTTCTCTTTGATCAGAAATTGAAATATAAAGAGGGGGCAGTTTTGAAAAGTCAGTCATTAATAATACTAAAATGCAATCGTTACTATTAAAAAGAGGGATGTAGTCATTAATATGCAGTTTTTGATAGTCATTCAGTTTAATAATTTTAAGAAGCAGGATCACTTAACAATATGTAGTTTTGATGGTAGAAGTTTATATAAGAAGAGCCAGTTAACAATGTTTAGTTTTGGCAGTAAATGGCAGTTGTTAAAGTTGTCTTAAAGTTACAAGAAATATGCAGTTGTTTTAAATTTTAAACCAAAATGATGAAGGCAATTAAAAGTTGGAGAACTGGAAAGCAATGAGTCAACAATATTGAGAAGGAAAGCCAGTTCATATTGTTTTTCGTTCGTTTGTTTCTTATAAACATAAAATAAACTGTTTTATTATTTCTTTAAAAAAAGTTCAGAAAATGAATATGAGTTTTTGTTGCTTTAATATCAGCATAAAAGATGTGCACCTATATATAAGTAATTCACAGCAAGATTAATATAAGGAAATAGAACAGAATTGAATTTCTTGGAGGAAGTTATTGAAAATTCTGTAAAATGATATTAATATATTTTAGGGCTGTGTATAATACAATGAATTTGCCATTCTAATTTACTGTTTCTGTTGCTTGAAATCCGAAATAATGGGTTAAATCACTGGTCTATCTGTGGACTTATACAAAAGTCCTTAATAAACAAAGAATGGTCAAATTTAAAACCAGCCACAGTAGTCATCTGATCATCATCTTTGAAGAAATGGAGAATAGGAAAGAAGATGTATAAAGCCATGCAAACAACCTTAGTTCATCTATAAATTATTTTTTTTTAAAAAAGAGAAGGGAAAGGTTTTTCTTCATGTGTCTCCAGAGTGCCTATAGTGACTTTTAAAATGATGAAACAAGCAAACTAATCAGTTCAGATTTATCAAAAAATATCTACAATAACTCATTTTAAAATGGTGGGATCAAGTAAGCCAAACAGTTCATATTTATCTAAAAATGTTTGTAATAACTTTTTTTTAAATAGTGGAAACAAGCAAGTCAATGAATTCATATTTATCTCAAAGTATCTGCAACAACTCATTTTAAAATCATAGAAACCAATCAAATCAACCAGGTTAAACTATAAGTTAGGCAAGCAATCTGAAAATTCAAACCTGGGACATTCATAAGAAGTGAAAATAATTGGGTAACTTTGAACTTTCATTAACAAATCTTTTATACTTAGTTATTAAAAGTAAACTTTAATTTCTAAAGTCAATGATTTTTTTTTCTTTTGATACAGAAAACATTAAGAGTTTGTTCGTTGATTGTGTTATTCTTAATAATACATGCAATACACACACAGTTTAAATTCATTAAACATAGTTTTTTTGTTGTTATTTTGATCTTTTTTATTATTATATATTGTAATACTAAAATGTTTTTTATTATTATTGTTCAACCTTTCAATATATGCTTGATAATGTTTTTATATATATATTATTTATTTTTGCATATTAAATTGGATATAATTTATTTTTGTTGCTCAAGGTTGCAATAATATTTTTATATGTGATTTATATATTAATCTATCATATAGGGGTATATATTTTAAATATATATGTTGACATATCACAGGGTGTGTGCATGTATAACTGCTTATACCGACACGTCAAATAAATAGGTTATGCATAGTTAATTTAAATATGGTAAATTGAAGAGCAGGGCTTAACATATGAATGAAAGTGAAAAAAATCACACAAATTACATATGAAACATATTTTTATGATGTGTAATAAGTAGGGAAAGTCTTAAGTAAGCATTCAATGAAGTATGTTTTTCAAATGTCATTTCAAGCTGACTTATTTTAAAAAATACATAGTGACAAAAAAAACATATATGTAAAATTATTGAGTTACGCATATGGTAATAGGATATTTTGTTTAATTATGTATATCTAATAAAGTCAATTGTACATTTGTTAATTTAGTTTATAAAAAAAAAGAATAGTATTAATAAATATAGTTATATCTTATTTGGTTTTCAAGTTATTAACAATATTGTATTTTTCTTGTCTTGATTTTATCATTTTAAATTATCATCATCACTCGTAAATGTTTGGCTCGCAAATATTAAGCAAGCACTCACAAATGTTAAGCAAGCTAGAATATTGATTTACATTTAGAGATTTAAGGATTATGCTTGACATATAACCAAAAAAAATTTTTTAATAAGTAAAGGTTAATAATAAAAAGCTAAAATTATGTTGTGCCCATGAGTTTTGATCATCATCATCAGGGATGGATATCTTATTACTAGTTAAATCACCATTTAAACATAATACTGTACAAGAGTTATGATCACCATCATCATTGAATTAATAATAATCATTAAATCCAATCTTAAAAATAATGGATATGTTTAGTAAGTAGGGGTTTATAGAAAGTTGAATATCATATATAAAGATCATCACTGGTATTATTGACTCCTAGTTTTAACTATAAAATTACTTGGAATAAATAACTATAAATCTATATAAATGCTAGTGAGTGTTATATTTAAATACCAGTTTAACATCGGATGATTTTGAGAAGTGCCTATAAGTTTATGAAAGATAAATTTGTTGTCAAGAGTTCATTATTAAGCTATGGCTGGTATCATCATCATCATCATCATCATCATCATCATTATATTCTGATATTTAAGTAAATTAAATAACTAGGTTTAATGGCCATATAGGTAAGTAATGGTCTTCACTATGTTTGTTTGGAAGCCATTAATAAGAGTATACTTACATCTGTACATCACAATATACATGATCTGAGCTAGTAATATCTATAAGAGTGTTGGATATATAAATTTTGTGATATTGGGATCTTATAATTTTATTGACAAAGATAAAATATAAGAATGTCATTTTTTTTTGTTCATTAGTCATCCAAACCATGTGTAGTAAAAATTGTACGGAATGAGTTTGAACTCAGTACACTATGCACAGATAATATTTATTTAGATTTAAAACAATCTAGTGGCGCTTGTGGAAAATACATGTACTTAGCTAAACTGAATAAAGAGTGATTTAATCCCTTTTCCAGCTTAATAATATTAACTTTATATATATTTTTTATAAGTTGTTATAAATAGCACCAATGTGTGTGTGTGACCATGAATGGTCACATATACATGGAAAGAGGAATGAGAAGGATTCTTTGTTAAAAGAACCTATTATTGGAGGTAAGCGTAATGCACTCTATGGATTTCACAGTAATTTTATTCAGTTGCTATATCTAATATTAGTTTATCTGATGACAATGGCTAGTATATTTTATTGGTCAAATGACTTCCCAATATCGAAATATGTTAAATCTTTAGTGATGACAGTTAATTTTCATTTTGTTATTATTTTGTGTTGAGAAATGGGATAATTTATTTATTTCATTATTTGCGTGACAGAATTAATGTTTATGATAGTTGCAAACGGGCTATGATATTATATTTAATTAGTTACAAATAGACACCCAAATAGAGCATGATATGTATATGTTCTTATTCATATGTTAGCGTCATCCTTATTTAATTATAAATTGTATATCAGCTAACATAGTAAATTCATTTCGCATTTAATTTTATTTGGTTACAAATGATGAACCGCTGGAGCATATCCTGTTTAGTTTCTTTTTTAAATAATAGCAACTATCATTTTATCACTCATCTATATATCATCATCATTATCAACCATTATCAATCCACTGCAGGATGAAGGTCTCTCCAAGTTTAATCCATCTTCTCCGATCTTTAGCTTCTCTTCTCCACATCACCCCTACACATTTTCTTATTTCATCCATCCATCTTGCATGTGGTCTCCTTCTGGGTCTTTTACAATCTCTTGGAATCCAGTTTAAAATTTCATTTGTCCATCTATTATCAACATCTATATATATATATATTTTATAATCGGTTACAAAATATCAACCTTTTTCATTCATTACATTATTTTGTATTCTGTTACAATAAATCTGAATTTAGATGGTTTTATAAAAATCAGTTTTTTATTTAAGTGATAATTGATAGTGGTGGAATTTGAAATTTAAAAATTACTATTTATTAGTTTGCTTTTAAACATGCTATATTTTCCCCTTTAGTGGGATTTTTCAAACATCTAGGAATATAAAAGTCCCAATCTGTTAAAATTTACAATCTTAGTTATCATTGACTAGTAGATTTACTAGTGCTGTTATCTTTTCAAAGTATCTATCTTGTGCCTTGGATCAAGAGTTTCATCACATTCCATGAAAACATTGATTTAATATAATAGCACCACCGTATAAAAGGTCGATTACTTTCTGTTTAGAATCTTAGCATCAATGTTTTTATCTGTATTAAGATCTTAGACCAAAATAAAAGGAAGAATCCATCTTTTATTCGTAGAGGTTGTCTTGACAACAAATTGAAGATTTATGTTTTAGATAAAATTGTGGTAATAATTATTTGTTCTACCTATCTATCTATCTATCTATCTATCTATCTATCTATCTATCTGTCTGTCTGTCTGTCTATCTATCTATCTATCTGTCTGTCTGTCTGTCTGTCTGTCTGTCTGTCTGTCTGTCTGTCTGTCTATCTATCTATCTATCTATCTATCTATCTGTCTGTCTGTCTGTCTGTCTGTCTGTCTGTCTGTCTGTCTGTCTGTCTGTCTGTCTGTCTGTCTGTCTGTCTGTCTGTCTGTCTGTCTGTCTGTCTGTCTGTCTGTCTGTCGGTCTGTCTATCTATCTATCTATCTATCTATCTATCTATCTATCTATCTGTCTGTCTGTCTGTCTGTCTGTCTATCTGTCTGTCTATCTATCTATCTATCTATCTATCTATCTATCTATCTATCTATCTATCTATCTATCTATTATTATAAAGCACTGAAAATTTGAAATTCTTAAATTGCAAGTAGAATTTTGATAATGTGCTATTACTTTAAATATAAATCTGACCACGTAAGTTTTTAAAATTCTTACTGACACGTGAGTGTGCGGAGATTTATATTTAAAGTAATATCGCATTATCGAAATTCAATTTCCAATTTAAGAATTTCAAATTTTTAGCACTTTATAATAATAGATTTATATTTATAAGTCATATTAGTCTGATCATGAGTGGTTAAAAATGAGACACTGTCTTTCTTCCTTGATGGGTTAACTAGATTTGTACAATTCAAAATTTGATTATAACTTCAGGCACACGATAAATTCAAGCCCTGATTTAGCATAGTCTGTGAAAGTTGATGTATATGTAGAAATGCATTCTAAACCTAAGTGATTCACTTAAATTTTTTAAACTCTTACTGACATGTAAGTGCATAGAGATTTATATTTAAAGCAATAACACATTATCAGAATTCGACTTCCAGTCTATCTATCTACATATTATAGTAGGTAGCCCTCGTGGTGAATTGAAAAAAAGGGGATATATGTGATTTTAAAAGAATATTTTTATTTTATTTTAATTGTATCCAGTTGCAGTCAAAAATAAAATCTGAATGTAAAAATAGAAATCTGTTGTATCTATTTGTTTCAAGTGCAAATTGGTTTTCCATTTTAAACTGTTTATTTTTTTTTTAGAACGTTGTTAAAATCAAGATCTTTTATTCACATTTAAGTGAAAAAGTTATTTTAAATATAAAAAAAGGCAGAGTGAAATATAGGCAATTATTTTAGTTTTAATATATGTGTGCTGGTATGTATTTAAAAGAGCAAGGGAGATATGATTTAAATTTAATAGAATTATATAAAAAGTTTAATTATATGTTGATTGAGAATGTACATGAATATATGTAATAACATATTTACATTACTTTTGCCACTTAAGCCATTACTTATGATTCTAATCAAGTTTGTTTAGAAGCTTCCTGAATTATATTTTATATCAGTAGATATTATTAGAAGGAACTTTATATGTAAAATACGTATAGAAACTATATTCTAAATTAGTTATTTAATTTATTAGCAAATAATTATAATATTCTTTTATTTAACCCTAGTTAAGATGTTTTTTTCTTTCAACTTATACAAAACAGCACTGCATATATAAATAGCACCATTCCATTTTGGATTTTTTTATTTTTCTTTAATATTTTGAAAAGCTACAGTAACATCATAAATATGGTTGTTATTAATGATGATATGAAATCATTTAAATGTCAATAAAATATATATAATTTTTTCATTAAATTTGGTTTTAATGTACTTTCTTTATAAGGTCGATACTTATCATTGATTTCTGATTATACGTATTAGATTCACTATGGCATTTTGATATTTACCCTGAGATATTACATACTCATGCGCTAATATTTTATTTTGCCTGGCTATATTAGATTACTATTTGATATTATAACATTGTAATATATAAAAAAAGGGTGTTTACTTTAAAAATACTTTATGATTATTTGTTTACTTATTTTAAGTATATTTAGAGATCAATAAAATGCCTCTTTGATTTCCGCGTATTTTTATTTGAAATACGCACCGTAGAAGAATCTTAGATATAAATATATTTTATCTTTTTATAAGTTTAGCTATCGGGAGATGAGGAATTTATTATTATTGATCTATTATTTATACTTACAGTTTTGGCTTATTCAGTTCGTAGGAAATATTAAATAAGAAAAGCCAACCTCGCTTCCCCATTATCTTTATAAGTACGGTATAGTTTTTGACACCCAAATACGTGGAATATTTGAAGAGTCAACTTCGCGCATTATTTACCGTTACAATATATATATATATATCCTTTCATTCATAGTTAAAAAAGCGTTGTGTTTATTCAAAAATCAGAGTCGATTTTTAAAAAAAAAAACAGAATTTGGTTAAAATATTAAAAGTAAACTCTACCTTTAGATAATTCACAATTTAATAAATAAGTAGTCAGCGTATAAAATACTTACCCTATCCTTTAATCTATCTTGTACAACTTTGTAAGGCTCCTTAACCGACATATTATAAGTATCCATACGATCCTCATCAGGTACAGATGCCTTTAAAACATTATATATACAAAAATGTTTTATTGCTACAATTTAAAAATTAAAACTTTTAATATTTTTTCTCTCTCTTTTTATTTTAAATAATATCTTAGTATTGTTATGTGCTCTTAAATGATTATAAAATTAAATTTATCTGCCAAAAGTGTTTATTTTTTAAAATATTACTTACATGCTATTCTTTTTAAAATAAATATGTAATTGTTAAAATACTAGTCTTGTAATTGTTAATTCGCTCTGCTTGGTTTATTTAATGTAGTAAAGATTTATAGATCAATTCTATCACTTGATATTCACAAATTATGTAATTATTGATTTTTTATTAATTTGAAAGAAATTTTTCAAAGTTTCATTAATGATATTAAATTACATTTTTTAAGAAAATTTTGAAAAAACGAATCCAAATGCATAATATGACTGATTCATGAATTAATGATTTCTTGAGCAGATCTTTAGTTCAATGTTCCTCTTTACTGCTAAATTATCATATCTTCTTTTGATCAGATAGCAGTTTCGCTACTGAAGAGAAGATATTTTTAAATATAGAATGAAAACTTACTTAGTAATTTGAATAAATATATAATCTATTATTGTAAAGTTATAATTATTTATTAAGCGCACAGAAAGTATCTGTAAATACTTTTAAGACATGCTTTAACCTGTATCAAATGCACCTTGAAATTTATAATAGTCAATCAATATTTTTATTTTTCCAATAGAGGGACCTCTCACACCACGACACAAGATAGCGACTTTTATAAAGATAAGAGCGGTGTCCTACTTTTAACCTAACTTTCCACTTATACAGGCTAATCTGAAGCATCTTGATTTGGGAACATAAAGCTGTTGTTCAAACAGTGAAGAGAACATTAGCTTCACACTCCCAAATCAAGATACTTCAGATTGATCTATATAAGTGGAAAGTTAGGTTAAAGATAAGACACCCTCTTATCTTTATAAAAATTGCTATCTTGTATCATGGTTTGAGAAGTCCCTCTATCAGCAAAATAAAGATATTGCTTGATTATTATAAATTTCAAGGCATGTTTGATATTTAAAGTCTGTCTTAAAAATATTTACATAATCTACAATTTCATTCCAATATCAGCCTTTCAAGCTAATTGAGCACGCACCTTTAATAGTGTTAAATAAATGAATACTCTCTTCTTCATTCAAGATATAGCATTTATGCAGGAATAAAAAGAATCCCTCTTATTCATACAACTCAAATTCTTTTATATGAGCAAATCTGAAGAACTTCTGAAGAGAGCGTGAGTATATTCTCACTTTAAATTACTATTTACGATGTTTTTTGACTGAATGACACTGGTGTAATTACTTAGAATTTACTAGACATTATTCTTACTGAAACTTAATTATTGTAATTGCTTGTTATTGTTATCTTTCTTATTTTTATTACATAAACTTATTAAGAAAAGATCTCATACAGTGATATTATCATAACAATGACCTTATGTTATAGTTGTCAACATCATCCTCCTATTAGCCCAGATAAAATACCAAAACTTAGTTAATAGGTCAATACAAATTTTTTTTGCACATGCACACAATTATATATATATATATATATATATATGTATAGTATATATAGTATCATATGAATAATACAGTTATAATTAATTATATATAGATGTATATATATATATATATATATATATATATAGCATTATCCATTAAATAATTAAATTTAAATAACAAATACATCTCATGATGCATTTTTGGTATGGCTGATTTAGCAGAAGTATACTTAAGGTTTATTTGTTTTTTTTCTGAAGTCTTTATTCATTTATTTGAAATTTTCCCATACATCAATGCAAAGAAATTCCATCTGAGAAATAAAAAACATGCTGTAATTGTACTTTTTAAAATTTTGTTTGCAAACCCATTTTATAAAAGAAAAGCTGAAAAAGGAAGAATGCATGATAAAGTGATATCTTGAAGGGTGCACACCTAATACATTTTGTACATATTACTTCATAATGAAAGGAATACTTGACAATAATGAATATTTTTTGAAAATATATTTTTACAAATTTAAAAGGGTATGGGAATTCTCATTTTCATCAGAAAAAAAGAGAGGAAGGTTAAAATTATATTTTTTTTTTTGTTTATTATGAAATAATTGTTTTAATATTGGGTTTATGTAATGAAATAATTCATCTGGATTAATTATTAATTAATTAAGAATAATTATATGAGAATAATAATTATATAAGCTATATGAAATAATACCTACTGTATGAAATTGTGTATAAAACATAAGGTTTCCCAAATTATCATTTTCTAAATTTTCTATTTTTATTTATAAATTACCTTTATTAATTAATTATTTAAAAAAAAATAATAATCTTTGAAATAATTTTTGATGTCTTTAAGTGTTATAGATATCATTTTTTTAAATTACAAATATAAGAGACTAATTTCATCATAAATTTGTGCTTTAAGAGACTAATTTCATCATAAATTTGTGCTTTAAGATATATGAGTAGGATATTCCAGTGAAGTAATTGTATAATAGAATGAAATAATCATGTATATTTTCTCTGCATAACAGTTTATAGGAGTCTTTGCAATCTCAAATATAGTTTCGGCACAAAAAAAAAAAAACTTGGAGTCATTATAGGTTAACTGAAAAACTTGTTTAACCTTATGGATCAGGGATGGGCAATTAATTTGGCTCGGGGGCCACT
>JAQFVV010001895.1:0-20000 GCA_028023455.1 Epiperipatus broadwayi | reverse complement strand
AAATAAATCCGTTATATTCATCATATATGTTTGTCTATGGTAGAAAAAAGAAGTAAGAAAAAGTTTGAGCGATTTTGCATTTGTCCATCCATGCGGGAAAATTACTGTCCATATAAAGTCAGGGCTAATGCCTTGTGTTTGAATCTTTGTGAAGTAAAAAAAAAAAAAAACAATTATCTGATGGGTGATCAAAGTACAAGTAAATAAGAAATAAGTTCTATAATTTGTTGTTGTTATTTCAAAGTCATAAAGTTCATTTTTATTAGTATTGCTATTATTTGTAATATGTATAGAATTTAATGGACAATTATTGTTTTCACCTTTTAAAAGGTGAATAAGACATTTTATTATATTTTTAAGACAAATGTTAAGGATAAAATTTCCAAAAGTAACTGTCAATTACAAATAAGAATGTTAATCTTTTTTTTGAAATTAAAGAATCTTCAATTGATCAATTAGTTATCCCAATATTCTTTCATGGTGTCAAAATAGTATTTGAAAATGCAACTAAAGATAAACTTTAATGTAAGTAACTGAGTAGATCAATACCAATTTAAACACTTGACTCAACCTGAAAGAGTAGCTTAACTTTTTGTATAAATTTTATGAACTTTCTGATATTTTTTAAAAGTATTTATAATATCCCCACTCAATGAGGATCATTTATTATATTTTACATAGTCTATCTTTTTAGTGGAAAGATCACCATATTTAGGCTTCTACATAATTTGATGATTTTGTGTTCATTCTGAGAAATATGCATCTAACATGAGAAATTAGACTTCTGTCTTTTTCACTAGTCAATGTTAAATAAGCATTTATTTTATATAGCGTATAATACTAGTCAATGTTGTAAATGAATAGAGTTCCTATCAAAAACTTTATAATTTAAATTGATTGGTTGATGATAGTACTGTATTATATATATATATATATATTGAACATGATTGAAATCCGATTAAGTTTTAATCTTCACTAAACTTAATTTTTGTTAAAACGTTCAATGTTTAAATTTTATTATTATTTAAAAAAGAATACGCGTATCAAAATACACAAGCGTTTATATGTAAAATGCTTCATTTCAGTGTTTATCGATTTATTTTAAAATAGTTTTCATATACCGCTTGTTTTTACTTTAAATCAATTAATTAAAAACAAAAAAACTAGCAACCTAGCTAATTACATTCCTGTGGCTTTTATGTTAATTATTGTAAACAATTCTAAAAGCGGAGATTTAATTTCTATGTAGTTGTTTTCGTTTCAATAATCCCTGGGTAGAATTTTTAGATAGATTGAGCGTGAGATTGATATTTGCCCTGCCTAAGGCGTAGAAATTGGACAACAACGAAAGTGTTTCACGGGAAATAGAGCAACGTAAAAATAGCCCCGAAAATTTGGAGTGGCAGTTAATTCATTATTCGTAACTAGACAAGCTGTTTCTCAAGTGAAAGTTTATATCAGCGCAGACATTTAAATTCTTAAAGGACATCAACTGTTATTAAATACTTTTGCTTGCAACAAGATGAAAAATTCTATACGTGTTGTCACCACCCGAATGGCTTGCTAACTCAACAAAAGACGGATCCCTGACTTCCAAGTTTGCTCCAGTAATGCCTTAAACACCTAAAAGAAGCTGGAACCTCTTTACATCTACCTTGCCATAGTCTAAAGACCTGAAAATGAACTTAAGTAAAAGTGCGCACTCTACGTGAACATTGCTTTTACCGAAAGGTAACTATTTTCTTTTTATTCTTCCCAGGGTAAATTAATTCTCATTAAATCTCCGCTCAGTCTAATCATAAAAATCTGTATTCATAAACTTTAAGTAATATTTATATTCACATTTAATCTTTATTGTGTTTTCTTGTATTTTTGTAATGGGTTTTGGAATCTTAGTTTTAAGATTCCCAATTTGCTTTCAGTTTTGTTTATTGGAGAGTGACGAATGAGTATTTATATTTTATGCCTCACTTTTTATAAATGCTTTAGCAGTCGTGCATTTTAAATGCTTACCTGTAATTATGTTATTACTCAATAATTAATTTTAAACTCTATGTTTGCCCTATTGCTAAACCTCAAAAATCTTTTGGCTGACGTTTGTCTTGGTGCTTTTGTCTCAATTGTCTAAACAATTTAAGATCTCTTGTTTCTCCCTGAGTCTAGTCGGCGCAAACCATCATCATCATCTATTCCGATCACAGCAAACAAATTTTCCAGACACGTAGTGGTCTGGTGGCACCCTCTGTATCAGAATAGATTGATAGACGAAATTAAAAGCTTTCGTCCGGCACATAATAGGAACTTTTAGTGCAACCAATATAAGGCTTCGAGTTTTCAAACCCATGTGAGAATTTGTTTAGACAATTGAGAAAGATTTCAGGTGTAAGAGGCAAGATCTAGTAGGTGGAGGTTCGGTTTTTGTTAATTATTGCATGTATTTTGGAGCAGTTTGGTAGAATGGGGTTCGTCTTCTTTTAATGAAATAATTTAGAAACTTAAAAAGCATTTTCAAAAAGTCTGTCGAGTAATTTTATTTGAAGAGTTAAATATAGTTCGTCTTTCTTTTATATGAAATAAGTTATAAACAGTAAAAAGAGTATTTTCTAAAAAGTCTGTCTGAGTTAATTTTTTTTGAAGAGTTAAATGTAGTTCGTCTTCTTTCTATATGAAATAGCTTAGAAACAATAAATAGTAAATAGCATTTCTTTTAGATGAAAATCTGTCAGAGTTAATTTTTCGAATATAAAAGTGTTTAAAAAAAATAATATAGTTCGTCTTTGTTATGAAATAATTTATAGAAAACAGTAAATAGCGTTTTATTTGCTTTTAGATTTTCAGATTTTTTTTAAGAAGTTAGTATTGCAAATTTAGTCTGGTGCGAAAATGGGAATAGTTGAAAAAGAAGAGTCAGAGGTCAGGTTGATGATGAAGATGATGATAGAAATGAAGGAAGAACTTAGTGAAATCAAGCAGGACCAGCGAGAAATGATTGGAGAAATGAGAGAGATGATGGGTGAAATAATGGGAAGAGTAGAAGAAACTCAGGAAGTAGAAAAAGAGAGTAGAGAAGTAGAAAAAGTAGACGTTATAAAAGATATAGAAATTAAGGTAGCACAGGATAGAGTTAAGACAGAGAAGGTGGAAATAAAGTTAGAAATAAGCACAGATGGGTTACAAGCAGAAAGTGTAGCTGAAAATTTAGTAAATGTAAATAAAGCAATAGAAGAAAGTTATAAGATAAAAACAGAAAAGCAGGTAGAAGAGTTTCCACGTGAAACTAAAAATAAATTGTTTTCAATAACTGTTTGTGTTGAATATGAGTTTGAAAAGAAGAAAAGAATTAATAAAAAGATTAAGAAATATGATTTTAAGGTTGAAATAGAAGCCCTATATAGAAGGATCTTAGCTCAAACAGTCAAAAAGTTTGTAGATGATAAATTCTTTCCGTATACTAATGCTGATAGTATGAGTAGTAAAAGGGGACACTTAGTAGAAAGGTGTTTTGCTCGGCAAAACAGTTTTCCATTATATGAGATAGAAAACAAAATAGAACGTGAAAAAGACAAGAGAAAATTATATAAGCTAAGAAAATATAAGAGAGGGAAAGGAACTTATTTCAATAAGTTAGTAAACGGAGTAAAAGAACCGCCAGACAAAAGTTAAGGGTTCAGCATTTAGCAATCGGACGGATTGTTTTTAATAAAAATAAAAAAAAGGATTTTGTTAAAGAATTATGAGAATGGAGAAAGGTTTTGATTAAAATGAAATATTGTTTTGTTTTTCATGAGTGAGAGGCAAACGTTCGGCCGAATTTCTAAGAATGTTTTTAAAATGTTTATAGTTTAAAAAAAAAAGTTACAGGAATGTTTTTTTTTTTTTTTTGATCACGTTTTGAGGCAGTTGAACATGATTGAAATCCGATTAAGTTTTAATCTTCACTAAACTTAATTTTTGTTAAAACGTTTAATGTTTAAATTTTATTATTATTTAAAAAAGAATACGTGTATCAAAATACACAAGCGTTTATATATAAAACGCTTCATTTCAGTGTTTATCGATTTATTTTAAAATAGTTTTCATATACCGCTTGTTTTTACTTTAAATCAATTAATTAAAAACAAAAAAACAAGCAACCTAGCTAATTACATTCCTGTGGCTTTTATGTTAATTATTGTAAACAATTCTAAAAGCGGAGATTTGATTTCTATGTAGTTGTTTTCGTTTCAATAATCCCTGGGTAGAATTCTTAGATAGATTGAGCGGGAGATTGATATTTGCCCTGCCTAAGGCATAGAAATTGGACAACAAGGAAAGTGTTTCGCGGGAAATGGAGCAACGTATAAATAGCCCCGAAAATTTGGAGTGTCAGTTAATTCATTATTCGTAACTAGACAAGCTGTTTCTCAAGTGAAAGTTTATATCAGCGCGGACATTTAAATTTTTAAAGGACATCAGCTGTTATTAAATACTTTTGCTTGCAACAAGATGAAAAATTCTATACGTGTTGTCACCACCCGAATGGCTTGCTAACTCAACAAAAGACGGATCCCTGACTTCCAAGTTTGCTCCAGTAATGCCTTAAACACCTAAAAAAACCGGAACCTCTTTACATCTACCTTGCCATGGTCTAAAGACCTGAAAATGAACTTAAGTAAAAGTGCGCACTCTACGTGAACATTGCTTTTACCGAAAGGTAACTATTTTCTTTTTATTCTTCCCAGGGTAAATTAATTCTCATTAAATCTCCGCTCAGTCTAATCATAAAAATCTGTATTCGTAAACTTTAAGTAATATTTATATTCACATTTAATCTTTATTGTGTTTTCTTGTATTTTTGTAATGGGTTTTGGAATCTTAGTTTTAAGATTCCCAATTTGCTTTCAGTTTTGTTTATTGGAGAGTGACAAATGAGTATTTATATTTTATGCCTCACTTTTTATAAATGCTTTAGCAGTCGTGCATTTTAAATGCTTACATGTAATTATGTTATTACTCAATAATTAATTTTAAACTCTATGTTTGCCTTATTGCTAAACCTCCAAAAGTCTTTTGGCTGACGTTTGTCTTGGTGCTTTTGTTTCAATTGTCTAAACAATTTAAGATCTCTTGTTTCTCCCTGAGTCTAGTCGGCGCAAACCATCATCATCATCTATTCTGATCACAGTGAACAAATTTTCCATGTGATGTGATGTGATGTGATGTATTATGGCTTCTCCTTAAACGAAGTCAAGAATATCTCAGCAATTATGCCCAGATAAACCTGTTAGCCACTTTCTTTTACATTCCCCACTCTAAATTTACCCATAATCTGCTCTATCCCATTTCCACAACATAATTTTTGTCAACTCTATAACCTTTATATCTAAATCCCCCTTATCTTTTCCCAAACCCAGCATAAAAACCAATAATTCACTTTCTGTATAATCACTCTTTTCATATTTATTTTTCCATAACTTCATTATATGTACCCCTTCTGTTTTCAAACATTTACATTCAATTAACAAATGCCTAATATTTTCAATTCCTTCCTTACATAATTTACAAAACAAATCACCCATATTTTTCCATTTACATGTATATTCTTTTGTAGCTAAAGATCCCGTTCGAGCCTTAAACAATAAACTACTTTCCTTACTATTATCATAAATTAACTCACACCTAATATTCTGTTTATTTCTATATATATTTAAACTCTTTTTACTCTCCATACTATTTCTCCATCACTTTAACTCCCTAGTCTTTATTAATAAATTTATTCTTTTATCCCATTCCTTACTACTATAACACTCTGTATCAGAATAGATTGATAGATGAAATTAAAAGCTTTTGTCCGACACATAATATATATATATATATATATATATATATATATATATATATATATATATATATATATATATATATATGCATCAGGATAATTAGGATTGTATTATTGATATGTTATTCAATGTCTAATGATTGACTGTACCATATGTAATGGGATGATATTAACATATGGTTTGATGACATGTGACTGGAAACCATGCATATTTCTTCAAGATGGATACACCTCATTGTTATCATTAATTTAACTAATTCAGTCAATATAATCACAAGTGTATTAACACTAAATTCGATTTAGCATGCTTTATAATATTTACTCTCTACTCGGCTCATATTATGTTATGGTATTCAAATTTCAGGAAGAAAATGCATGACTTCTACATCAAAGAATGATTGCATCATGCATGTATAAAAATTATATATCTACGATGTGGTGGATGAATTATGGAGTAGAGGAATAGCAATGACTTTGATTATTATAATAAATATTTAATAAAGTTATTAATAATAACAGCTTTTGTTCATAATTATATTTTAATATAATATGTGAGTTGTACAATTATTAAATGAAGATTGAATAAACATGATTGTTCCCCACTTTATTTCTTTAATATGTGGTAATCCAATCCCTTTTCAACCCTATGAAAAATAATCATTCATTACCCAAATTTATTAATTTAGACTTTATAACACAAAAAGAAATTAAAACTTTCATCCAAATTATTATATATCTGCCTTAACAAATTTTTCTATTATTATTTTTCTCATTTTTACTCATCATGAGTCTGTCTATGGATTAGGATTTTGTAATAATTACTCTATATGTTGAGAGTCATTTCCTAATGATATGATAATATGATAGGAAAAAGCACCCACACAATGTTTTAATCATACATCCCAAATAACAATTATTTAATAAATAAGTTAGTTATAACAAACATTGTCATAGTACATATATTATAATGGGGTGGGTAGATATTGGTGGTAAAATTGGGATGAAAATGGAGTGATGGGAAATCATCATCAAACCCAAATAATTAAAATTTCAAATAATGAATTTTAAAATATATTTTAATTCAAATAATTAAAGTAATAAAGTAAGTAGTATCAATGATTGAAGTAAGAAATACTATGAAATATATAAGAAATGTTATATATCATAAAAAGCATGAGATCATTAGATCTCTGAGAGATCAGCCCAGTTAACTTCTTAGAGCAACCATGATTAACTATAAATCAACCAAAAGTATCAATAAGTATAAGTAATAACCATTCATCATCATGAATAATTAGCAATCAAAATAAATCAACAGGTGACAGGATTTGAATTGGATCTACTGTAGACCAGGCTCTAACTATTGAGCCTTTTCCAGCTTGCGCAATTATTTAAATATAGTTTGGATGCACCAACTATAAGAATACAATATAATCAAAAACATAACACTGGGATTTTAAAACTTACTGATCAGCATCAATACTCTGGCCACTTAGTACAACAACATATTGGCCATTATAGACTAAACTAAAGTAAAATGTAGTGCATGGGTTTTAAATAATATTCCTCTTGTGCTAAAATCAGGGCAATGTCATACTGGAATTCCCCTCCATTAAATATACATTTCCTTTTACATATCAGACAATTATGCACAAATCTAGCTCAGAGAACATAAACTCTAACTGTATTGTGACCAAGTGATGATGCAATATATAATGTTTTAAAATTTTACAAGTAACTTCACTGAAATAATTTTGACTATTGAAATGCAAGTTTATTAACAACAATTAAAAAATGAAAATAATTTTTTTAGACTATGGCTATACATAGATAAGCTTTCTAATTTTGATTACAATACAAAATTCAAATTGTTACATTGATTTTACATGATTAACAAAAAATTCAAGTTTCTATGTTGTGGTTTACATATTTTTTGTAATAGGTTGGCTTAAAACACATTAAGCACACAAAGATGCGTCATAATAATTTATGAACAGATTTAAATAGTCATATAGTAAAATAAATAAATTAAACTTAAAATTATCACACTTTAGTGATATATAGAATGCCTATACTAGATTTTCATCAAATATATATATATATATATATATATATATATATATATATATATGATTTTCACGGGTTGCATATATAAAAGACATATTTTGTTGGTTCATCTAGGTTAAAAAAATTTAAATATTGATATACCGATATTTTGACTTAATCACACAAGTCATCTACTGGGTGATAAAAGGTAGAAAGATGGTTGTAGAGGTGCTACAATCACTGATTTGAAAAAAAACGTTAAAGTTCCACCAATAGCAAAAATATTAAATTAATAATGTTTTTTAAAAAAATCTTTCCAAATAGGAGGATGTATCATCTCGCTTGTTGATACAATCTGGCCTTTTAAGTATCTCAATGGCTTCTCTAATTTTGAACTGGTAGAGATTATCACATCTTGATATGATCCTGGTACTAGAAAAACAATTTCATGATCTGAATCTATAGTATGGAGTGAGAGTGCTGCTGATGATGAGTGTTGTTTAACTGCATTAGCATGCTCATCTCTCCTAACACTGATTGCAATGATTACTCATACTTATGTAAGAAGCTTTACAATTTTCACATGAGATTTGATAAACATCATGAGATTCAAGAGAGATTGAATCCTTAGGCTTGGTTATTATATTGCTGATCTTTTGATGAGTAGAAAACGCTATACTTATATTAAAGCATTTTAATATAGTTCAATATTGTCTGTAGTTTCTTTTATATATGAAACAAAATCCTAATAGCTGATTTATCATCCTTTTGTTTCCTATTTTGTCCATTTTGGGCTTGAAATAAGGCTTTTTGAATAAATTTATAATTATAACTATTTGCTAATAAAACACTATTAATATGATTTATGTCTTCTTTCAGATGTGACTTATCTGAAAGGTGAATTGCTCCATTTAAAAGAGTTTTGGCTACAGAAACTATCTGAATTGGGTGATGATGAGAATGGAAATGTAAATATCTGTATGTGTGGTTATTCTTTCTGTAAATCTAAAAAGATAAACTATTTGATGTTCTGGTGACTAGAACATCAAGAAATGAGAGTTTTCCATCCGACTCTGTCTCCATTGCAAATTTAAATGTAAGAAAAAATCATCTAATTTATTTTTTCCATGTTGCCATATCACAAAAGTGTTATCTATGTATCTGAGCCAAATGAGAGGTTTTAAAGATGATGATCTTTTCTATTAGCGTGTAAAAATCACAACGTTATACCCAATTGTTATAAAATTATGTTTCATAAGAAAAATTACAACATTAGTAAAATTCTAAGGAAAACAAGCAATATTATTTTAAATTCTTTTATTAAAGAAACACGGAAAAATCAAGACAAAATTGATAAAGTATTGCTGGATTTATCTCATGTGTCATAGCATCAGCTGGAAAGCGAATCCGATAACCGGGGACAACTGCTTGTAATGCAGCCATCGCTGACCTCTCGACAACCATTGTTTGACTATCGCTGGATTTATGTTTACTTCTTAGTAATAAAATACAACCTTCACTATGGATTAGTTTTGATTGTATTGCAAATTTTAGATCGATTAAAGATTCGGAGTTTGTAACAGCAAAGCAAAAGAAAAAATTTACAAATGCTAATTACAACACAATCACCAATCATTACGTATCCAAATCAAAAAAACCGTTTATAATTTATCTAAGAAAGCCCTCTTTACAGATGAAGTTTCGATTTTAGAAAAAGGTTTTAATTTTGCTTTAACGCCTTCCCGGATACATTTTGAGAAAATTATTTGTAATGTTGAATCTGCTCTCGATGAAATAGATTCTTCATCGGCTGATTTGACTAGATCCGAGATTTGCAATATTTTTAAAAAAGCTAAGCTTCCTAAATATAATATTTCAAAGAAAGAAAGACAAGCATTAAATAATATAAAAACCAGACAAATCAATGTTTGTACTTCCAGCTGATAAAGGTAATGCTACTGTTGTTATGGATCATGACATTTACCAGAATAAAATTTTAGATGTACTTAATGATAAAACTTGTAAACCATCAAAAAGAAAATTATACTACTATTTGGAAAAACAACAAAAGCCATTATTAATAAATCATCTATTGAAACAGAGATAAAAAATAAAATATTCCCTCATGAAAGATCATGTGTCTGTCCAAAATTTTATGGACTTTCAAAAATTCACAAACAGATACTCCCCTTTGTCCAATAGTAAGCGCAATAGGATCTCCAACTCGTATTTTAGCTAGATATTTATCAGATTTCATTAAACCTACAATCCACATCTATTAAAACATATATTAAAAACTCTCTTCATTTGATTTCTGTTTTAAAAAAACTTAAAATTAATGCTAATGACATTCTGGTCGGTTTGATGTCTTGTCTTTGTTTATAAACATTCCAATTTATAAAGCTTTAAATGTAATTTCACAACGTTGCAATTTTCCAAACCATATTATTACTTTGATTAAACATTGTCTCTTAATCACATATTTTGTATATAATTGACAGCATTACAGACAAGTTTTTGGTGCTCCTATGGGCTCACCTATCTCAGGAGTAATAGCTGACTTACTCATGGAAAATATAGAAACTCCGGCTTTAGAATCATCATCTTGAAAACTTCTCATTTGGCTCAGATACATAGATGACAATTTTGTCATATGGCAATATGGAAAAAATAAATTACATGATTTTTCTTACACTCAAATAATATCCATCCTCATATTAAATTTACAATGGAGACAGAGTCGGATGGAAATCTCCCATTTCTTGATGTTCTAGTCACCAGAACACCAAATAGTTTACCTTTTTTGATTTATGAAAAGAATACACACACGGACAGATGTTTACATGCTTATCATCACCCAACTCCGATAGTTTCTGTAGCCAAAACTCTTTTAAATAGAGCAATTAACCTTTCAGATAAGTTACATCTGAAAGAAATAAATCCTATTAATAGTATTTTATTCAAATATTATAATTATAAATTTATTAAAAAAGCCTTATTTCAAGCCCAAAATAGATAAAAAAGGAAACAAAAGGGTGATAAATCAGCTATTAGGATTTGTGTTCCATATGTAAATGGAACTACCGACAGTATTGGACATATATTAAAATGCTATAATCTTTCTCTACTCATCAAAAGATCAGCAATATAATAACCAAGCCTAAGGATTCAATCTTTTTTGAATCTCATGGTGTTTATAAAATCTCATGCGAAAATTGTAAAGCTTCTTACATAGGTATGAGTAATCGTTGCATCAGTGTTAGGAAAGATGAGCATGCTAATGCAGTCATCAGCACTCTCACTCCATACTATAGATTCATGTCATAATGTTGAATTCTCTAGTACCAGAATCATATCCAGATGTGATAATCTCTATCACTGCAAAATTAGAGAAGCCAATGAAATACTTAAAAGGCCAGATTCTATCACTAAGTGAGATGATAAATCCTTGTATTTGGAAAAAAAAATGTAAAAACATTCTTAATTTAACATTTTTGCTAATGGTGGAACTTTAATGGTTTTTTTTCAAATCAGTGGTTGTAGCATCTCTCCAACAGTCTTTCTACTTTTTATCACCCAATAGATGACTTGTGTGATCAAGTTGAAATGTTGGTGAAAGGCTTGTGTGATATAGTATATAAAAAAATTATTAATAGTGTAGGTTTTGGGAAATATTGCATTAAAAGCTCTGAGGAAATTATTAATAAACTACAGAATGTGAAATTAAATAGGAATGGAAATATTGTATCATTTGATATTGAAAAGATGTATCAAAGTATACCTAGAGAGGAAAGTATAAAAGTAGTTATGGAAAGAATAAAGGATTATGGTGGTATATCAAAGGAATGGATATATCTATATATTATTAATGAAGCTTTATTGTTAATAAGTAAAGCATTGTACTTTAAATATAAAAATGAATTTTGGAAGGTAACTAAAGGATGGGTTATGGGATGTTCCATTAGTGGTGTTTTATCATCTATTATGATTGATTATATTGAGGGAAATATAATTGATAAATATATAAAAATGAAAGAAATTATACAATATTATAGATATGTTGATGATATACTTATAATAGATAATAGTAGAAGTATAAATAATGCATTTAATGAAATGAATAATAATGAATATGGTATTAGATTTACGATAGAAAATGAAGAGGAAGGATTAAAATATTTATATATTTTTATGAGGAAGGATGTGACAGGTAAAATTGTTGTAAGATATTATATTAAAGAGAAAGATAAAAGAGGTATAATAGATCCAAGTTCATATCAACCATAGTCTCAAAAAATGGCAGCGATGAAAGGGTTTAAAGAAAAAAATGATAGGTTAACTTTAGATAAGGATGTAGCATTAATACAAAAGTTGGAGGTTGAAAATGATTATATTAGTATGGGATATAAAAAGAAAAATGTAAGTAAATTTTTTAAAAATAAAAATGAAGATAGTAGATATTATAATAATCACAACTTAACTATAAATAATAAATGGATTTCAATTCCATATTTTGATAAACTATATAAAGAATTGGTAAAGGAAAAATTACCTAATAATATTAAAATAGGATGGAAAAGCAGTAGATCATTAGGGAAATGGATATGTAATATAGAAAATAATAATGAGAATGATAAAACTGGGTTAGGGTATAAGATTATTTGTGAATTTTGTAACAAGATATATATTGGTCAGACAGAGAAAACTGCACTAGAAAGAGGTAAAGAACATGATAGAGCAATTAAAAGGAAGGATATGAGATCAGGGATTTATCTACATTTTTTTAAATACTGGACATAGTATAAATTGTGAAAAAAAAACATTCAAGTAATTAAATATGTAAAAAAGTATAGTGAAAGGATATGTTATGAATCTTTGTATATACAAGAGAATTTAAAAAAAATGTATGAATATAGTTAAAGGTCATGTAAAGTTGGCTGGAAAATGGGTGTTATTAGATAGCTGGGAAGTTTAATTTAAGTTAGGTATAATTATGGGTAAATTATATGTATATATTTATATAGATGATTATCATTCTAATTATATTGGGTTTAAATTATTAAATATAGTTATAATATGTAAGAAAGAGAAAATTAGGAAATTTATAAATAACATTAAAGTATAAATATGTGATTGTATAATGTAAATACATGATTATAATTTATAAGTAAATATGTATAATTATTTATGTATGTAATGAATAGGAAATAGAATATTTATTTTATCTTTAATATTGTAATGTAAAGTGAAGCCTGTAGATGGAGTTGCTGCAAAATAAAAATAAATTATAATATAACTTTAAGTGTATTTACATCTTGATAAGACTCCAATATAGAGCGAAATCTGGGTTGATAAGGTTAATTAAACATAATATTATTAAAAGTTGTCTTATTAAATAATTTTTTATTGAATTATTTTTAATATATCACTCTAGGTAGGTAAATATACTACTGCAATCCATCATCATCATCATCATTTTTTTTTTTTTTTTTTTTTTCATCATTTTTGACCATTATTGATCAACTGCAGAATGAAAATCTCTCCAAGTTCTATTCATCCTCTCCAATCTTTAGCTTCTCTTCTCCACATCACCCCAACACCCTTTATTTTCATCCATCCATCTCACATGTGGTCACTTTCTGGGTCTTTTAAATCTTTTGGAATTCCAGTTTAAGATTTCAATTGTCCATATATTATCATCTATTCTAGCAATATGTCTAGTTCAACTCCACTTTAGTCATCTAATTCTTTCAATGATGTTCAGTAATACCTATTTGTTCTCTCATTCATGTATTTCACTTTTTCATCCTTCTCTTGTTACTCATAACATGCATCTTTCTATACTTCATTGAGGGGTCTGAAGTCTCTATATTGCTCTTCTGTTAAGTGTCCAAATCTCAGATTTATAAGTAAGAACTGGTAGAATACATTTATTAAAATATTCCTTTTCAAACACATAGTCATATTTCATTTTAATACTGTTATTTCTACCAAAAACACTCCATCCAAGTTTAATTCTATGACTAATTTTATCCATTATGTTTCCACTTGTAGTAATAAATTGACCATGTTATTTGTATACTTATTTAATCAATCTTTATTTTCATATTTTTAAAAAATCCATTGAACATTAGTTTCATCTTTTTAACATTTACCTTTAGTCTTACTTTCTTACTTTAATTTGATAACTCTTGCAACATTTCCTAAAGCTCTAAAGCATTATTTAAAAAAAAAAAACGACAAAAAACCCAAACAATTATATCATTTGCAAAATGTTAATGAGTTAAATAATCTCCATGTACTTTCACTCCCTTAGTTTCCAATTTTAATTCTCAAAATACTTCTTACAGCATAGCTGTAAAAAGTTTTGGAGATATAGAGACTATCCTATCTTACATCCTTCTTGATGTTAATTTTTTTAGTATCATCATATAATCTAATTGTTGTTGTTGCATTTTTATAAATATTCTTTAAAATATGACAATATCCTGGATTTATACCTTGATGATTTAATGCTTTAATCACTGAAGAAATGTTTATAGAATCAAATGCCTTTTCATAGTCTAAAAATCCAAAGCATAATGAAAACTCATATTCAATGGTCATTTCTATAACATCTCTCAATACTTGCATATTGTACTAAAATTACTTTTAAATCCAACTTGTTCTTTTGATTGGTTAAAATTCAAAGTTCACTGTAGACAAATTGTAATTATTTTGATAAACATTTTGTACAGAACTAATAAAAGGCTGATATATCTGTGATTTCTAATACCTTCTTTACCATCTTTTTTAAATATTAATATTAATACTATATTCATCCAATCATCTAGTACATCTTTATAATTTAGACATTTGGTATATAACTTTCTAAAAAAAACTCTATTTCTTCACCTGCTTCTTATAAGATGTCCATTATACTACCTAGAGCATTTCCTACTTCTTCATACATTTAAATGTATGTCTCACCTCTTCATTTAAAATCCTGGGCAATTCAGAAGATGTAATAGATATAGGGGATATTTTTCCTTGTTCTTTATGTGCTATATAATTCTTGATAGAACTCTTCTACCCATTTCATGATGCCATCTCTTTTCTTAGTAATAATTCCATCTTTTTTTTCTTATTGCAGAAATAAGTTTCCTACTGATATCAATATGTTGTTTTACATTCTTGAGACTTTTATTCTCTTGTATAGCTTTCCTTGCTAATTCTCAGTTATACTTTCTTATATCATTATCAACTCTTTTTCACATCATTTTACAAAATTCAAATTATTCAATCCTTCTTAACACATCATTTTTATATATCTTCTATATTCCTTCTTTTTTTATAGATTGTCTTGTCTCAGTAGAAATTCCATTCCATTTTATTGCAGTTTTTATAAGTGTATCAGTTATCTTCCTATTGATTACATTCACACCTGAATCATGTTCAAAATCTGCTCATACTTAAAACCGATTTGCAAGTTCTAATTTAAATTTATTGGAATGTTTTTGAAGATTAGTAATATCAATTGTAAATATTGTGTTTCTTAATAATTTTTGTCTCTCTAATTTGCATTACCATGTATTTTATATCCCACGAATCGACAATCACTTCCTATACTGAATTTATTAAAAACATTACAATCTTGAAATATGTATTTTCTGTTAGTCAAAATATAATCCAATTCAGCTGTGCATTTATTTGAATGCTTTCATGTCCATTTCCTTTTAACATTTTTCTCAAAAAAAGAATTCATAATATAAAGTTTTTGTGTTTCTGCAAACTCCACAAGTCTCTGTCCTTTATCATTTCTATTACCATAACCAAAATTACCTACAGCACTTTCATCTTTTATTTGTTTACCAATTCTAGCATTAAAGTCTCCCATAATCATTTTAAAATGTTCTTTACTCTGATCAAAAGCCTTTTGTACATCCACTTAAAAATCTTCTACTACTTCATCACTATAAGAACTTGTTTGGGCATAAACCTGAATTATCTTCATTTGGTATCAGCTTATTAACTTGTATAACTAATCTTCCACTCTGTGCGATACTCCATCAATCTCCACAATGTTGTTCTTTCACTTTTTATTTATAATGAATCCTACTCCATTTTTATTTTTAATATTTGTACCTTTATAATAGAGTACATGTCCACTTTTTAAATCAATCATCTATTCACCTTTTCTTCTAACTTCACGAAGTCCAATAATGTTCCATTTAATATATGACAATTCTTCTTCTAATTCTTGCAATCTTTCTTCACTTGAAAGTGACATGCAATTGTAAGTACCTAAATAAAAGTTGTCATCAAATGGCAGCCTGTGTCTGGACATATGTAGTTGAGTGTATATATTGTAAATATATAGACCAGTCAAAAAATAGCAATATAAAATAATTAACATTTTATTTATTAATTATTAATTCTTTCAATTTTTTATTCAGTATTTTTAAATGCTTTTGTTTAACTTAGAATCTTTGTTTTTTTTGTTTGTTTGTTTTTTGTTTAGATTAAGTTTTAATCATCAGGATGTAATATACTTGTATCAAATGTAATTTCTCAAATATTTTATTAATTTTAGAAATTGACAATAATATAATATGACCATGAAAATTTTCATGATTATTCAATTCTGTATGCAGTCTAAGTATGTTGGTGAAAATGAACTTTAAGTGTTCTGATATTAGAGTAATAAGTTTTCAGTGTTATGCCTACAACAGCAGTATAGTGGGTTTTTTTTTAAAGTATTATAATAAGAAATTCTATATTATAATCAGTATTACAATAATGTTAAAACCATGATCAAAATCAGCAGAACAAACATGCTTTTTCTGTGGGGGAAAAAATGAATTTTAATAAAAATGAATGTTATCAAGTTAAGCAAAGCAATATTGAAATTTATTTTCTAATTCATGCAAAATTCTTTTCAAATTTTAAATGAACTATGATCAATTGTATTCTCTACTGTAAGAATAAGAATAATTACAAAAATATTCTAAATAGAAAAAATTGTAGATAAATAGATAAATAGATAGATAGATAGATAGATAGATAGATAGATAGATAGATAGATAGATAGATAGATAGATAGATAGATAGATAGATAGATAGATAGATAGATAGATAGATAGATAGATAGATAGATAGATAGATAGATAGATAGATAGATAGATAGATAGATAGACAGACAGATAGACAGACAGATAGATAGATAGATAGATAGATAGATAGATAGATAGATAGATAGATAGATAGATAGATAGATAGATAGATAGATAGATAGATAGATAGATAGATAGATAGATAGATGGAGGGATGGATGAGATGGATAGACAGACAGTTAGACAGACAGACAGATAGATAGATAGATAGATAGATAGATAGATAAGATAGATAGATAGATAGATAGATAGATAGATAGAATGGAGAATAGATAGATAGACAGACAGACAGATAGAATTAGATAGAGTAGATAGATAGATAGATAGATAGATAGATAGATAGATAGATAGATGGATAGATGAGAGACAGACAGATAGATAGATAGATAGATAGATAGATAGATAGATAGATAGATAGATAGATAGATAGGATAGACAGACAGACAGACCAATAGACAGATAGATAGACAGATAGACAGATAGATAGATAGATAGATAGATAGATAGATAGATAGATAGATAGATAGATAGATAGATAGATAGATAGATAGATAGATAGATAGAATAGATAGATAGATAGATAGATAGATAGATAGATAGATAGATAGATAGATAGATAGATAGATAGATAGATAGATAGATAGATAGACAGATAGATAATTCTAACAATCCCGCTATTTGGCATAAAAATACATCAAAATTAAAGTTGAACATGCATTATAATAATCCTATGGATATGAAAAGTTAATGCTTAATAATAAATGATAATCTTGATATTGGTTCTTAAATCCAAATAACATTGATGAAACAAAATTGGACGAAAAATATAATTTACTTTAATCCTAAATCATACTAAGGGTCAGACATAGCTATAACAATAAAAATATTTTAGACTTTTGTCCTAAATCTTCCAGACCATTAATTATTCATAAGTAATTGAAAAAATTAGATCCTCTCTGAATTATAAATTTATATTAGGTTTTAATATTCCTGAGTGTTATCCCAAAATTAGGAAATCCATAGAAGAATATACTATACCATCAGTATTATTAAGTATTACCATGACTAATTCGGTAGAATATGAACTATTATCTCCTTTCTATTATAAATTTAATTTATTATTTATAAGGATAAAACTTATGAGAAGAGAAACAGAAAGTCAGATTAATAACTAAGAACAATTATTTATTACACAATAAGACATACATAAAATATTAAAACATTATTACATTATATATATATATATATATATATATATATATATATATATATATATATATATATATATATATATATATATATATATATATATTAATAAATACTTAGTATTATCCTCATTCAGGTGATCATACATTTTAATACTAAAAATTTTATCAAAGTCTCTAGTTTAAAATCCCCTTTTTGTTAAGCTTAACATTTTTTTCCATTTGTTTGTTTTCCATTATGGAACTCTATCAACATTTAAGATGTTGAAAATCGATCTTTGAGATTATAGAAACATTAATTTATTTTAGCTCTTAAGCTTCCTAAAGTTTTATTTTATTCAGATCATATTTCTAAATCATATTTCTTAACATCTCCAAAAACAAATATTCTGTAAGGGAGAACTTTGGTTAACAATCACTTGCAAACATAAATTTTTACTGTAGGTTACCAGAACTTAAAAATGGCAATTGAAGTGTGATCACATATCAGGCTAAAGATAAGTAATCAATCCAGGTTCTATCATAGTAATAAATGGCACACCTTGTGAATATAACCACAATGTATTATTATGACCATTTTATAATACTTGTTTTTGTTCATAACTTGGTTTTTTAATAAAAATAAACTTAAATTTTTATGAGCAGCTAATGGCCATTGTAAAATAAAAAACAGTCTAGAGACACTGGCAGATTGAAAGCTTTTAATAAAAATATTTAAATCATTTTTATAAACGAATAAATAATTCCTATTGATCATCTTTCCAATTACTTTTAAACTAATTTTATTAATTATAATAAAAATATGTGTTCCAGTATAAAATCTTTTTTTTATAAAATTTGACATTTAACAAAACAAAATTAAATCTTTTTTAATCATATTTTATTTTAAAGTTTGACTAATTGATCTTTTGAACTTTGAACTTTTGTTACATTGAATGATCAAAGCAAATTTCAAATCAATAAACTTAAAGAAATTTTTTCCAACTTATTTGTCTGCTGTTTTTTAATCAGTATTATTAAAGTTGTTATCCAAAGATAACCATCACGTAATCAATTTTGTAATCACTATGCATCTTGCTTTGCAAACAGTACAATATTTATATAATATTTTATAATAAATGTTTTTATTTTATATTCACAAAAATGAAAAATAATTGAGTTTTTTTTTTTTCAACATAATTGGGATTTTTATATTTAATATAAAGTAAAAGTGTGAGATATCCAAAATTAATTAATTCAATCACTAATTTTTACAATGAGTGAATCACATTGACAATAAAACAAACTCTTAATAATTTTTGACTTTTTTAGTGAGGAATAAGAGTATATATTAATAAATATATTTTATATTTGTTATTGTGGAATTGCTGCTAACTGAAGTGATAAATATGCGGATTGTGAATATTAGCCATACTGTCAGATAATGAAATTGTTAGATCTTTATTTCAGCAATTAAATAATTCGAAAATTAAATTATTTATTTATTACATTTATTTTATATAAGGCTAAAACCTTAGTACATGCGCTTTGAGTGCTTAATTTTAGCAAGAGAGACATCCTTACAAATCATAATGCAAGATTCAACTTTATAAAGATAAAAGGGACCCCTCTTAGAGGTCTCTCTTTGCTAAAATTAAGCACTCAATGTTTATGTACTAAGGTTTTAGCATTATATAAGTACTACGGCTGACATAGTGCTTAACAAGAATTAATATTTACATTTATTTTATATAATTTAATGTACTTATATTTTCTATTGTCTGCAGACTCTCAACATAT
>JAQFVV010001894.1:0-42581 GCA_028023455.1 Epiperipatus broadwayi | reverse complement strand
ACAATATATATATATATATTATATATATATATATATATATATATATATATATATATATATATATATATATATATATATATATATATATATATATATATATATATATATATATATATATATATATATTACTTTATCCAGTCAGTTCTTTTTACTTTTACATCCTCACTTAGGACCAAAGAATTTTAATCTATTTTTATAATATTTGTGTTCCATACATATTCCACTAATTATTATTGCATCTAATTTTCCTCTCTTAGTTATATGACATCCCGCCTACGTTACTTTCTCGTTATTTGATCCATAATTTTTATAATACGGGAATCCTTTATTTCTCGCCTATAAAAGGAGTTTAATTATCTTTTTTAGTTCCATTGAAACCTAGACTGGCATCTAGTTCATTGTTTCCCACTCCTTTTTCATTTCAACTCATTTATTTTTTATTTTAAACTCCTTCTTGTTTTTTAGAGGCTTCTTCATGTATATAAAGCATCTATGCTTTTATTTTTTGTGAATACCCATTTTGTTTTTAATTACCTATATGTCCACTATAACTTTTCTATCTTGTTTAGTCAAATCTTATTTACATTATTGTTATTAATTTGAAGGAGTGCTACATTGTTTCTTCACGTTTGGAATCTTGTTTCGAATTCCCAATACATTTATTTTTTTGGGACAGCATCAGTTTTTATTAGTCTCATACACTTCTCCCTTTCATTATCTTAAGTTTCGACATCTGGCTGATAAAACCTCCACAATTGTCACAGGCCTTTCTTCCTCCATACTCATTTTGTAGTAGTCTTATTAATTTTCTATTACATTTTTTGCTTAATCTCTAGACTCCCTTTTATATATATATATATATATATATATATATATATATATATATATATATATATATATATATATATATATATATATATATATATATTATAATCTACACATCGTTCATATACATTAGTTCTATAATGAATAGAACAATATAAATAAATATATAATGTTATACATTGAGATAGTGTAAGACAAAGCGACTCCATATTTTAATCTCAAATTCCTTATAGCAGTGTTGCAAGAGTATTTTTGCGGATTAAATGAAACTAAAGAGTGAAAATGGATATATATTTATTATTTGATTCGCAGAGGATGTAGCCTTTTTTCTTATAAATACGCCAGAGCTGCAAGGAGTCGCTGCAGATAGCAGATGAAGTAGAAAAGTAGGACTAAAGATAAATATAAAGATTAGCTTATTCGTTTAATTCGATTCTGCTCAAAATATGAAATAAAGATTATGAGAATTGTATTATTATCATTAAATATTTGACAGATTATTAATACAGATTGAAATATAATGGATGAAATTAATCATAGAATTAAACTTGTTGAGTGCTTTTGGGTAGAAATAACTGATACTAAAAGGAAATATACCTATGTGTTGAAAAAGGATATCAAATGGGTTTTACCAGCGTGATTCCGAGACTTGACATTTGTAGTATTATAATACAGAGCACTTCGTATACGGAGAGATGATGTTGTATATCAAGAAATAGTGACGAAACGAATGCGCTGGGTAGCATAAACAGCTTACGCCAGCATTGAAATGGAGTTGGGCCGCTAGAAGAGATGATAATAGATGGACGAACTGGATTCCAAGAGACGTGTTATTCCAGAAAGCAGAGACAGATGGATGGATGAAAGATCGTGCAGAAGGCCAGGAGAAGAGAAGCAGATCGGAGAAGATGGATTAACTTGAGAATTCTATGAGATTAATGTGTTGATGATGAGATGATATAATACAAAATCATTACTAAGACTCTATATTTATATAAATTAGTTCGCTCAGTCGGAAAAAATGGTAAGGCAGTTCATAAGATATATGATAATAAACAAAAGAAGAAATATTATAAAACATTTTCTAATATAATGTACCCTTTTGTTATCTAATGTTAATCATAATGTTATTTGGTACAGTCTGGATAGTAAATATGTACTTTAAACTTTCAATTTTATTCCTTCAATTATATAAATACTATTAGCTTGTTATAATTTCATTCTCTCTTAAATAATTTATGATTTAAAAATATATCTAAAACATCTACTTTTAATAATCACAAATGAATATACTTAACAACATATTTGGAATTAAATAAATATTATCGGCCCATAATATAATTCTAAAATATGATAAAAATGTAATGAAATACTTTGACTAAATATTTTTACTGTTTCAATAATAAGATAACGACAGAAATAGGCATTCATATATCGTCATCTAACAGTATATTGACTTTGCAATCTTCCAATACGTTTGTTCAGCAAGCAAATAAAATTTATAGTTTGGATTAAGAAAATAATATTGTCAGATACTCAAAGGCATTTAATATTATAACTTAAAATAATATATATATTTTGTAATAGATTTTTATGAAATACGTGGGAGTTGGAAATACGAATGTACATTAAGAATAACTTAAGACATAGTGCGATTTTTAAATAACTAAACAAATCATTTCTCAATAAATAAGATAAATTTAGCTTAATAATTGACTATTTATTTTTACATATTTTTTAATTATCAAATAAAACTTAGCACAGTTTTAGATTTTGTCAGTTATATTTGATTAAATTATATCTCTGATTTCTAACACATGCCATAGCCTTACATTTTTTATGTGTTGGTCAGTCAAGAAGATAAATATTTTATTAGCACAACAAAAAAAATATTTTCGAGAGGATATATTTACGTTGATTAATAAAATAACAAATTAATGATATTTACTTCAACAGCAACTTTCCCAATTCAAACTCAAATAACAATTTCAGATATATTTTTCTATAATACGAAAATCATGTTTATTCTGGTGATTTGATCATTTATAACATTATTTAAATAGAATACACTCGTATTTCAAAATATGCATTTCGTTTCAATTCCACACCCCTTTATATTTCTGTTTTAATGAATGTGTAATGTTATAAACATATTTAAATATGCTAAGAGATTAAAGCCTTGAATGTCAAAATAACCTAAATTATAAATAAACATAATATTGAATAGCCTATTTTCACCCCACAATATTAATAATTTATAGACAGCACAAAAAATGTTGTTCAAATGCCATATTTTGTAATTTAAAATAAAAAAGTTCACTCTGTGAAGTTTCCAATCTTGAAATAAAAATAAACACATTCTTAAACTTCAATTTAAATTAAAATAAATCCGTTGTGGATAACCAAACAGTTTGATAATCATGTTTAAATAGGATTTGTAATCTTAATGTCCATAAAAAAGACTTATTACAGAGTCATATGTAGCACACATATCTTCTATTATACGAGAATATAATTAAATTTCAAAAACCATTGTTGACAGAATTATCCACTTATCTATTGTGCAACTAAATACGTATAATTATTTTTAGTAGCTTCTTGAATAGCATCGTTTGTCTTAAATATTGTCCATTAAAATACCATATTTCTTAGTGATTCTTCTCAATTAATAATACTTCTGTTTTATTTCATCTTTTAGTCGGTCATAAACAAAATTTCAGATTTAAAGGTAAATTAATTTGACATAGCTCACATTATTATTTCAAAATAATATTATCAGAAATACAGATGTCAAATACGTCAATCTCTTTTATTTTACGAATTCAAACATGACATGATTAGTCATGCATATCATTAATTTTAAGTTTTAAATTTTCACAAAACATGGGAAAATATAGTTGAATTGTAATATATTTATAAAATATTTTTATGCATTTTCCACAAATTAAAGAACACACATTAGATAATGATAATAATATTGACTTGCAATTTATTTATTTTACCATGCCATTGGTCATGAATATTAGACCGATATTAACACATTTTTTTTAAAAAATAATATTATGAAGAGATAATTCAAAATGTTTCAATTAGTTATTCAACAGTACTCCTTTTTAGTAAATTTAAAACTTAATTTGAAATTAAATTGTCCCCGCAATAATTTTTTAGGATATTACTTTGATTCAAAGTTCTTTATTTTCAATTTGACTTATAACTGTTTTACTTCACAAAATATATTAATTAATACTAATTTTCTACTGGGATTCCTTGTGCAGTTTCTTGTAAATTTTCCAAAGGTTACTTCCATGTTCCTTCTTATCTAAGTTAATTACATATGCAAAAAAATCTTTTTCAAAATACTTTGATTTCTTAAGAATTAAATGAGACTAATAATAATAATAATAATAATAATAATAATAATAATAATAATAATAATAATAATAATAATAATAATAATAATAATAATACACACACACACACACACACACACACACACACACACACACACACACACACACACACACAATTAATAATAATAATAATAATAATAATATTGTAATAATTAATAATAAAGAAAAAAGTTTTTACAAACTTGAAATAAAAAATGAATATTAATTAATTGATAAAATAAAAATGAATACAATTTGTTTTTAATTTGTAAATAATCTCATTGATTTAACTATCTATGACATTGAAAAAGAAATATAGAACTGTTAAATATTTAAATATCAATTACTGTAATAAACGTTTTCATTGTTAATGTGCCACAAATTTGTTAAGCACAAAGTGATAAATGAAATGAAACATAATATCGATATTTGTACGCACACATATATAACATAAATATTAAATTATCTTAACTAAATATAATTGAAATGGCTATTAATTATTTGACAAAGATAAGTATTAAGGATTGCGTATTTATAAATAACTTTGATTTTCCGACAAATGTATCAATTCCATTACGTCACTTCCCTCCTTACATAATACTATTAACATTAATAATGATGATTATAGTAAACAATCAATTACAGCAACTATACCTAAGGTTTAAATACTTGTTAAATAAATTTTTAAAATTCTTAAAGGTTATTTCATTTTTTATTAATATAATATAATTATTTAATGTAGATAAAATACCTTAAACCTTTAGACCATTGGTGATGGTAACACCTCTGTCCTATATAAAATTAGAAAATGAAGTAACACTAAAGAAGTTATGCTAATCATTATTAAACAAATTAATTTACAATTATAAATTATTCATGTAGAATTTTATATTCACATTTTTTAATTCATCTGGTATTTCACTGATATATAGGCTACGGTTTGTTTTCTAGTGTGAGATCAAAACGCCGTTTTCACCTAATTTGTTTCATCTCATAGTTTCATAGAGATCTAAAAACTCTCTAAATACAATTTTTAGTAGATATTTAACTCGAGTTTTAGCATCAAATATCTATCATGGGACATCTTGAGGAGGGGGCCAAGAATTTATTGTCAAATTCATTCTAGAGAAAAGATCAGATTAAAAATACATAACATCCTCCGGAATATGGTAGACCTTAATAATATGGTGCTCTATGCACAGTGCAAGACAATTTAAAGGACTCATTTGTGTACGATTGCCTATGGTTCCCCCTAGATAATTTACAAATAATTGATTCTGCATAATCTCAGTTTGATCAGATTATGTAGAATACATAGCATTTGATATCTGCTTTTTCTTCATAATCAGAAATGAAAGCAGTGGCATGATTCGTAAGACGGGACACGTTTTTCACCACCGAGTCTGTTATACTTCAAGTGATTCATTGATATTTGGTGACTGAAATGCAGACTCTCAAATTTAAAGAATAAATTGAGGAGCGTGTCCCAGTCTAAGGCTATTACAAGATGGGTTGTATGTCTTCAACATTGCTCATTTTGTTCTAAGGCATATTCACAGCCTCTGCTGTTGTCATTAGTTCTAGTTCATTATATTATGAAATAAAGTGATTCTAATAATGGGATTTATCTGAACTAAATGCCATATTGACAGTGATATAATATATTATCTCCATTCATTGCACAGTAGCCACACTTCCGCATCCTCCCACTCCCTGTCCTCGTAAATTCCATCAACTATCTTATAGTTGATTTTAACTTGTCAATATGTCTTCTCATATCTTTTGAAGTATAAGAATTTTCTTATTATAACCTCTCACTCAATTTCATCCCGCAGTTTCTAAATTACAGACAATGCTAATTTCAGTACTTACAGTTTTGATATACTACGTGTGATAAGATGCCACTCATAAATCATCAGCCACACATATTTTAGGGCCTGAATTGTGGGATAGGGAAACTGCTGGGGAGCAGGCTCCACGAATTCAATCTATTATTATGCGCAAATAGTTTCTATTTAAAAATTCCAGGCAGGATGACAGATTTAATACACAACTCCAAGATCCCAACATTTAATTCAAAAATTACGTTCAGTAGTAATTAGTTCCAAAAACCTTTAGATGATGGCACAAGAAGTATAAAAACACTGGGCTCCTGCCTCATCAGTTGTCAAGGATTTATTCCCAGCTCAAACTTAATTACGTCAAATTGAGAAAACACTCCTGTCAAAGTCAGGGCAAACCAGAATGACCGTCTCTAAATTTTGATAGCCTGAAATTCTATGGTACAAAACAAATAGGCTCTCCTCTTTTGCCAATATGGAGGAAAATAGTGGCAAAGTCCTGTAAAATGATGGTAATAATAAATATCCCAAAATCGCATAGTGCTTTTTGGCTTTTTCAGGAGTGGGAAATTGTTTAATAGCAGCTATTTTATCTAGATGAGGTTTGATTCCTTATCAATAAATGACCAAAGAAAAAAGAGATTTTCTCGGCAGCCAATGTATATTTCCAGATTAATTTAAATATTATGCATATAACATTCTGAAAGAATAACTTCAAATGGTATAATGCTAAATTGTTCGAGGCCATGACAATGTCATCAACAACCATTGCCCTTGTTCTCCTGGGAAATATAGCATTCAAACATCCATCAAATCCACCCACTGTTTATCAGCCGAATCGCCACTTTGAACATGCACGACAGAGCTGATGATGAAATCAAAATTTCAATCCTCTCCTTGCGTAATGGGATTCTCTGTAAAGTCAGATCAAATGTTTACAATACACTCCTTCATCATTGTTATCCCAACCGCAAATGAAAATACATTCAGGGATCGTATGTTGGTTTAAAATATGTGCATCTAAACAGACCTGAAGGTAAATCCATCTTTCTTTTTCTCATGACAACTACACATAGTGAGGGGCCAGGCTTAACTCGTCATTTTCTGGATCTGTGGCACCTCTGTTTGATATTGATGAGGAATTCGAGCTCGGAATGTTCACTGTCCTTTAGTTTGATTCTATTAATGTATCCTTTGATTATCTAAAAATTAAAAATAACATATACTGAGACATTAATTGGGAAAATGGCCCATAGTATTATGTGCTCTTAAGATTCGAGCACTTGTAATTTCTCTTTAATATATTTATACAAATGTGATTTCCATACATAATTGACTGTCCTGACTAATATAATTTCTCCCTTAGGAGTAAATTCTCTCCATACATAAAAAGTTTGATTACAATAATTGATATAATATCTGTTAAGAGTCATGGGTGTTCTGAAACAATTATAGCTTCATGAATATTAGCATTTATCAAATACATAAATTAGTTGCAATTATTAATTTTAAAAGGGGGTTTATTGATAATCCTTTTCACCGGCCAGAGCGCAGTGATTTCTCAATGGTAAAATAGGTAATGATTAATCTCTGTATAACTCTATGATAGACATAGTCAGATAATAATGAGGCATGACTCACGTACAGTCAAGGCATTGATGGTTAATCCTAAAATAGCATTTCTTGATCACAGAACAAATTCTGGTAGCAAATTGAAATTATTTCAACCTCCTTCATGCCGTGTTCAAGATTATTTATCCAGTATATTGTGCTCCCTTAGATCCTGAATAGAAACCAAAGTGAGAAATGCTTCACATGTCCTCTGTTTGTCGCTGCAATTTGCCACACCCCCTTGTGCGGGAAGTTTGGTATGTAATTGGTGGATGGTTGAACACTATCATCATTCTCCTTAGAATGCATATGCCATAATAAGGTCTCTTTTTATTTGTGACTTGGGAATGGTATCTATGTCTGCTTCTTATATAACCTATTTTGATACTACGGTGATCTAACTTTTATGTTAACAATTTTGCAAATGCAAGTGACTCCTTACACCCCTCAGTCTTCCCATCTTGTCACTACTTTCAATGGATTTCTAACAGATCAACAAGTTTCCTCGCTTGTCTTTCTCTGATGCTATTATAAGGTCTGTTCTACATGGCAAGGTAGTTATCCTGCAATATGTGAAAATTTGTTGTTCAGATAATGGGTAGGCAGAGGGTTCCCAATTTTCCAGCTTAAGCTTCAGAAGAATTGAGTGTTACTACCTATAATGACTGCATTTCTTGAGATATTTGGTACTATATGTCGCTCCTGCCTATCCTCTCCCCCAAAACTATTTAACAGCAATGCTTAAAATCTCAGTATTTTTTAGATCCCATATGAAGAGGTAGAAAAATAGGGAGAATAGATTTTGGCATAAGTTAGAATCCTCAGAGAAAATGGGAAGATAAATTGTGAGAGAGATTCATGTGATTCTTATGGCCTTCAAGCTTTCTAACCATTGCTTTTTAAAAGGGGAGTACTTGGAAAAACCCCTTTGAGTTTTTGCTTGGATGAGTTATATTACTTTTGTCCATTGTACATTAAAGGATTGCTATTACAAGCAACCATCTGTACTCATTAACTAAGGATTATGGGTACCTTATTTGATAAACCAAATACTTACTGAGATTTAAAGCATTTGCTGTTAAATAGTTTTTGGGGAGAGGATAGGCGGCAGGGGGTAACTTATAGTACTAAATATCTCAAGAGAAGTACAGTCATTATAAGTGGTAGGTGTAACACTCAATTCTTCTGGAAGCAAGCTGAAAATTGAAGACTTTCACTGCCTACCCATTATCTGAACAACAAATTCTTCACATATTACGGGATAACCTACCTTGCTATGTAGAACAGACCTTAATAGCATCAGAGAGGCAAACAATTGAGGAGCTTGTTGATCTGTTAGAGTTCCATTGAAATTCAGGTGGATAAAGTGTGAGTGATGGGAAGACCAGAGTTATTAGGGAATCACTTGCATTTATAAAGAGTGGTTTTAACATAAAAGTTAGATCACTCATGGTATCAAAACAGGTTATATAGAAGCAGACATAGGTACCCCACCCAAGTCACAAATAAAAGGGGTCTTTATTATAATCCTCACTCCATTCTAAGGAGGAATGATGATGGTGTTCAACCATCCACCAATTGTATGCAAAACCACACCTAAAAGGCGTGGCTACTACTAAGAATGATACAGCATTAAACTAGAAAGGACCTCAATGAAACATTTCTCACTTTGGGCCCTATTCATATGAGATCTGGGAACACAATATACTGGATGATAAACAATCTTGATTTTGACATAAAGGGTTGGGAAATGAAAGGTCAAGTGAACCTCCAATTTTATACAAGTTGTTCTAAGATCAGAAATACTATTTTAGGATTAACCATCAATGCCTTGACTGATACAGGTAGTCATGCTCTAATTGGTATCTGATCATATGTCTATCATAGGGTTATGCAAGTTAATGAATCATTACCTATTTTGCCATTGAAGTCCCTGCATGTAACTCTGGCCAGTGGCAAGAGAGAGTAAAGTTATCCAATAAACATATTTTTATTACCTTTAAAATTAATAATTTATAACTTGAACATGTATTTTTGATCATGCTTGGCTTGATTCATGAAGCCTATAATTGGTTCAGACTTCATGACTCTTTAACAATTGTACTATCAATTATTGTAATCAAACTTTTATGTATGGAGAAGAGATTTGCTCCCTAAGGAGAAATTATGTTAGTCAGGACAGTCAATTAATGGCTATGCTAGAGGCATCATTTGGCATAAATATTAAAAGTTCAAGTTAGACGGTTCGAGAATCTTAGGCACATAATACTATGGGCCATTTTCCCAATTAATTGTCTCAGTATATGATTAATTTTCTCTAAGATACCAGGCATAATCAAAGGATACATTAATAGAATCAAACTAAAGGGACAATGAAACATTCCAACAATATACATATCCAATTCCCTATCAATATCAAAAACAGAGGTCCAAATCACAGATCCAGAAAATGATTGATTGGCAGATCATCAAGCCTGGCCTCACTCCTTATGTTGATCCCCAAGTTGTCATGAAAAAGAAAGATGGTTCCCCTTCAGGTCTGTTTAGATGCACATATTTTAAAATTCAACATACAGTCCCTGAAACATATGATGTCTATTTGCCGTTTCAGGAATTGCTTCTTGGTGTTTGCGGAGGAGCATATTCTCACATGTTTGATCTGGACTGCGCAAGCTACTGTCAAATCCCATTACACCCAGAGGACCAAAAAGTACACAGTCTTTCGTCATCAATGACCATTTGTACATGTTCCAAAGGATGGCATTCGTCTAGATAAACAGTGGTGTGGGTCTGATCAGATGTTTGAATGTTGTATTTTCCTAGAAGCTCAAGGATTTAATAGTTATTTATGTTGATGACATTGTCATAGCCTCAGACAATTTGGCCCCAGCATTTATACCATTTGAAGTTATTCTTTTCAGAATGTTATATGCATAATATTTAAATTTAATCTGGAGAAATGTACTACTGACTGCCAGGAAAATCTCTTTTCTCGGTCATTTGATTGATGATCGGGGGACCTAAACCTCATCCAGATAAAATAGCTGCTATTGGAACAATTTCCTAATTCAAAAGTAAAAAGCACTTCTGAGGTCATTTTTGGGACTGTGCAATTATTACCATCATTTTTACAAGGACTTTGCCACTGACACCCTCCATTTTTCCATATTATTAAAGAAAGGAGAACCCTGTGTTTGTACCATAGACCATGACAAGGAATTTCAGACTATCAAAAATAAATTTTTAGAGACAGTCATTCTGGTTTACCCTGACTTTGACAGGGTGTTTTATCTCCAGACTGACAGTAGTGGGTTTGGCTGTGGGTCATCCCCTAACCAGCTGAATGAGAATATGGGAGCCCAGTGTTTAATACTCCTTGTGCCATCATCTAAAAGGACCTGAACTTAATTACACTACAACTGAGAGGGAGAGGCCCCGGCCATTGACTGTGGGTTATAGAAATTGAGGCAAATTATATTGGGATCTTGGGTTAGTTGTATTACCCTGTCCTGTCATAGCCTGGAATTTTGGGAAGAGAGTTATTTGCATAATAATAGATTAATTCGATGGAGCCTGTATCCCCAGCAGTTTCCCTATCAGATTATTTACAATTCAGGCCAAAACAATATTGTGGCTGATGTTCTCAGTCGTCACCCAATCACCGTAGTATATCAAAACCCCATGTACTGAGAATAACATTGTCTGTAATTTAGAAACATTACTAGAGGATGAAGTAGTGAGAGGTTATAATAAATTACCCATACTTCAAAAGATATGAGAAGGTATATTGATAGGATTAGAGTCAACTATAAGATAGTTGATGGAATTTTACTGAAGAGGATAAGGGAAATGGGGGAGGATGCTTGGAAGGTGGTAGTTCCTATGTGTCTAATAGATAAATTAATATATTATATCCACTGTCAGTATGGCCATTTCGGGGTTCAAAAGATAAATCCCATTATTAAGAATCACTTTTATTTTCATAATATGACTGAACTGATTGTAACAATAAAAACATAGTGAATTGTGAAATATGCCTTTAGGACAAAATTTAAAAATAGAACTTATGTGGAAACATTACAACCCATCTTGCCAAAACCAGCCCAATGAATTACTAGCCTTAGACTTTTATGGACCTTTCCTCCATTTAACCAACAAAATTTTATTCTGGCAACTTTCATAACGTATTTTCTAAATTTTGAGTCTGCATTTCCCAGTCCCAAAGACCTACGGCCAAGAATATCATGAATCACTTAGAAACACCTTAGTTTCCAGTGGTGAGAAAACAGTGTCCATTCTTACAGATCATGCCACTGCTTTCATTTCCCTCCTTTTTCTGATTATGGGAAGAAATGGTGCAAATTGCAAGATTATCAAACATGCTATGTTTCTACACATAATCTACAGTCAAACCTCAGTGAGAGGATTATGCAAGAACTTCAATTGTTTATTTAGGTGTATCTGGGTGGGAACCATAGGCAATCGGGCATAATGCTACTCCAAATTGTGCACATATTAATGTAACTATTAATGAGTCCACTAAATTGTCACCCATTCGGTTACACTTGGTCGTGTGATAGAACCCTTATTAATTAAGGTCCTTTTGCCATATTATTCCAGAGGATGTTAATGTCTCTCGTACATAATCTGATGCTGGCTAAAGCTACTCTGAAAAGGATGGGCGACAATCGTGTTCCACCATAGTAAGACTGGCCCTCATCCTTTCAAGATCCATGATCGCAGGATGCTTAAAAAAAACCTGGGTTAGCTATCTACAAAAACATATATATTTAGAAAGTTTTAAGATCTCTATGAAGTGAATTTTATGAGATAGTGAAACAGGTGGGTGAGAACGCTGCTTTGATCTCTACCCCAAAAAACAATGACATTTGCAAAATTTTATAAAACTCCGTAGCTTAATACCATATCCAGTTAAAATACCAGATAGTTAAGAGACGTGAGATTATAAAATTCTATATGGATAGTTTTCTAATTGTTAAATTAATTTTATTTGTGTTGTTTAATAATGATTAACATAACTCTAACAGTGTTACTTAATTCATATTTTCTAATTTTTATAAGGACAGGGGATTTGTTACCATCCTCATAGATTGTCATATCTATTTAAGATATTTTATAATTCTGCAATTAGAAATAGTTATATTATAGTTAATAAAAATGAAATCAGCCTTGAAATTTGAAATTGGGTTGTTGAAATTGTTTAAACCTTTATAATATTGCATTTTATGTAGTTGATTGACCACTTTATGTGTTAATATTCAATCAATATTAGTATTGTTAATGAGGCATTTAATGCAAGAAGAGGGGATATTTATTAATAAACTGATGACATTTTGTCGTGTGTTTATTTAAAGTTATTTTATATTATTTATAATATTGGTATGAATTGTTTCAAAATATTTTTTTCATCCTACTATTTATTCCTTTTGTCAATAATTAATATGTGCTTATTTTACCATATTTAGTTAAGATAATTTAATATTTATGTTGCTATTATGTGTACGTAAATATGCTCAGGTATTATAAGCTCATTTCATTTTAATCCTTTGGATAACAGCAACAATGGCACATTAACAATAAAAAACATTTAAATTACAGTAATTGTCTTTAAATAATTTAACAGTTCTATATTTCTTTCAAATGATTAATAGATAGCTAAATCACTGGATTATTTTGAGAAATTAAGCAAATTATTATTCATTTCATTTTTATCAGTTAATTAATATTCATTATGGTCGTTATAAAACTTTTTTCTTTATTATTATTATTATTATTATTATTATTATTATTATTATTATTATTATTATTATTATTATTATTATTATTATTATTATTATTATTATTATTATTATTATTATGTATTATTATTATTATTATTATTATTATTATTATATATATATTATTATTATTATTATTATTATTATTATTATTATTATTATTATTATTATTATTATTATTATTATTATTATTAGTCCTCATTTAATTCTTAAAAATCAAAGTGATTTTTTTGAAAAGATTTTTTTTTGCATATGTAATTAACTTAGATAGAAGAGGAGCATGGGAGTAATCTTTTTGGAAGGAAATGAACTTGCTAAAGATATTTTCTTTTAACAAAGATCCCAGTAGAAAATTTGCTTATTGGCATTGAATTAGCTAGTAAACAGTAGTCATTTTTGTAGCAAAACTGTTGCTTAAGTCAAATTGAAAATAAAGACTTTGGAGTAAAATGTCGAAGTATCCCAAGAAATTATTACGGACAATTTAATTTGTGAATTAAGTTTGAATTTTAAATATAATAGCACCTTTCCTCTTTAATTGAAACATTTTGAATTAATTTATAACTATTGCTTTTTTTTAAAAAAATAATGTTAATAACATTCAGTCTATGTTACTTGGACTTAATTGGCATGGTAAATAGGAATAAATTGGGCAAGGATAATATTATTGTTGTGTCATTAATCAATGTGTTTTAATTTATTGGGGGAAAATGCATGCAGAATATTTTACAAAATATATTTTAATTCTTTACTATTTTCCATGTTAAGTTTTCGTGAGAATTAAAACTTAAAATTAATGATATGGCTATTTGAGAAATCATGTCATGTTTAAATTCATCATAAAGAGATGACAGTATTTGTTTGTCTGGTATTCTGGGAAATAATACATATTTTTTTGGGCAAAATGATGAAATAATAATGTGAGCTATGTCAAATTAAGTATTTGCTTAAATCGAATAGAAGGATAGAACAGTATAATTTTTGTTCTGTTCGAGCAAAGATGGAAAATAAGAAAAACAAAGTATTATTAATTGAAGAATCACTAAGGAAATATGGTATTTTAATGGACAATATTTAAGAATAAACGATGCTATTCAAGAAACTACTAAAAATAATTACGTATTCAGTTTAGAATTACAATGGAATAAGGAGATAATTCCTGTCCAACAGTAGTTAAGAATTTATTATATTCTCATCATAATAGAAGATATATTGATTAAGCTTACATATGATACATAAAGAATTAAATAACTTTTTTATGGACATTAAAGATTCTGAGTCCTATTTAAGCATGATTATATTTGTTTGGTTATCCTACAGCAGTTTATTTTAATTTAAATTGAGTTTGGAATGTGTCCCATTTTGTTTCATAAAACTGGAACGGAGCTTCACAAGTGAACTTTTATTTTAAATTACAAAACTAATAACATTTGTTTCTTTATTTTTTTTTATTGCTTGTCATAATTAATGTATATGATAGGTAGATAGGCTTATTTATTATTATGTTTATTTATAATTTGTTATTTTGACATTCAAGACTGTCTCTACATATTTAAATGTTTATGAAATATACCATATCTACTTAAACAAAATATAAAGTTATTGAGATTGAAACGGGGAAATATATATTTTGAAATACAGTGTATTTATTTAAATACGGTTATAAATGACTAAATCACCATAATAAAATATGATTTTGTTGTTAGCATGAAAGATATATATGTAATTGAAAGTGATTATTTAGTCAATTAGAGAAAGTTGCTTTGTTGAGAACCAAATATCATTAATTTGATTTATTTTATTAATCAACAGTAATATCCTCTCGAAAGTATTTTTTTTTGTTGTGCTAATAAAATAACATGTTATTTATTTATTGGCACATAGATGAAAAATGTAGGCATAGCATGTGTTAGAAATCAGGATATTTTAGTTTTGTTATTAATTTGCTTTGATAGTAGGAATAATCCCAAACTGATGCTTAAAGTTTTATTTGATAAATTAAAAAATATGCAAACAAATAGTCCAATTGTAAAATCATGTTAAACCAAATTTATCTTATTTATTGTAATAAATGATTTGTTTTAGTTATTTAAAATCTTGAAAACTGTGTCTTGAGTTATTCTTGTGTACATTCGTATTTCCATTTCCACATCTCCACATTTCATAAATCTATTACAAAAATAGACATATTATTTTAGAGTTATAATATTAAATGCGCTAGTGTCTGACAATATTGTTTTTCTTAATCCAAACATTATAAAGAACATTTGCCACTGGACAAACATATTGGAAAGATTGCAAAGTCAGTATATTTGTTAGATGATGATATGAGATTAAAATACCCTATTTCTGTCATTATCTTATTATTGAAACACAGTAAAATATTTAGTCAAATTGTTTCATTACATTTTATCATATTTTAGAATTATAACTTATGGGCCGATGTATTTATTTAATTCAATTATGTTTGTTAAATTCCCTGAGATCTTATTGTTCATTTCTTGATTGGCATTAAAGTAGATGTTTAGATTATGATACACCAAGTCATAGAATTGTTTAAGAAGATAATTATAGCAAGCTAATAATTGTTATACTTGGATGAAGGAATAAATTAAGTTTAAAGTATATTTTAATAGACTGTACCAAATAAACATTATGATTCTTTATCATACAATTAATTAACAAAGGAATTTACATTATATTAAATGTTTTATAATATTTCTTCTTTTATTCATTTATTATCATATATCTTATGAACTGCCTATACCCTCCGACTGAGCTGAGCTGAACATAAACTTAAATATAGAGTCTTAGTAATAATTTTGTATTATATCATCATCATCATCATCAAACATTATCAATCCACTGCAGGATGAAGGTCTCTCCAAGTTTAATCCATCTTCTCCGATCTTTAGCTTCTCTTCTCCACAACACTTCTGCACATTTTCTTATTTCATCCATCCATCTCACATGTGGTCTCTTTCTGGGTCTTTTACAATCTCTTGGAATCCAGTTTAAAATTTCAATTGTCCATCTATTATCATCTCTTCTAGCAATATGTCCAGCCCAACTCCATTTCAATCTTTTAATTTTTTCAATAAGGTCAGTAAAACCTGTTTGTTGTCTTACCCATACATTGCGTTTTCGATCTCTTCTTGTTACTCCCAACATACATCTCTCCATACTCCTTTGAGTGGTCTGAAGTCTCTGTATTGCTCTTCCATTAAATGTCCAAGTCTCAGATCCATAAGTAAGAACTGGTAAAACACATTTGTTAAAAACCTTCCTTTTCAAACACATAGGCATATTTCCTTTTAGTATCAAGTTATTTCTACCAAAAGCACTCCAACCAAGTTTAATTCTATGATTAATTTCATCCATTATGTTTCCATCTGTATTAATAATCTGATCAAGGTATTTGTAACTGTTAACTTCTTCTAATTCTTCATAATCTTTATTTTCATATTTTGAGCAAATCGATTAAACATTACTTTAGTCTTTTTAACATTTATCTTTAGTCCTACTTTTCTACTTTCATCTGCTAACTCCTGCAACATTTCCTGCAGCTCTGAAGCATTATTTGCAAAAAGAACTACATCATCTGCGAAATCTAAATGACTTAAATACTCTCCATTTACTTTCACTCCTTTAGTTTCCCATTTTAATCCACAAAATACTTCTTGCAGCACTGCTGTAAAGAGGTTTGGATATATGGAGTCACTTTGTCTTACACCTATCTCAATGTTATGTATTATATATTTGTTATATTGTTCTATTCATTAATAGAACTGGCGCCTGGTTATTTTGCTCTTGTAATGTATATGAGCGGTGTTGGGAGTGTAGGTTATAATATATATATATATATATATATATATATATATATATATATATATATATATATATATATATATATATATATATATATATATATAAAAGTCTAAGTGCACAACAAAGCAAAAAAGTGTAATAGAGGCAGTAATGGGGCCACAAAATGAAGGAAACCCATGGAGGAAAAGAAAACCTAATGACAATGATGGAAAGGTTTATCAACCAGATGTCAAGGGAGCTTAAAGATGTGAAGGAGGAAATTGTATGAGACCTAACTAAAAAGCTTGATGCTGTCCAAAAATAAATGGTATTGGGAATCGAAACAAGATTCCAAAGCATGGAAAAACAATGTAACGACCTCCTTCAAATTAATAACAATAGTATAAAGATAGATTTGACTAAACAAACTTTTGGAATAGAAAAGTTATAGTGGACATATGCTAAGGTAATTAAAAACAAAATCGTAAATATTCACAAGAAAATAAAAAGCATAGATTTTAGCATATACATGAAGAAGAAGCCCTCTAAGATTAAGAAAGGTTTAAGAGTAAAAATAAATGAGAATGAAAAGTTGTAACGGCAATGGTTGAATTTATGGAAGTACTAGCCAGTCCTAGGTTTCAATATGGAACTAAAAAAAGATAATTAAACTCCTTTATAGAGACGGAAATAAAAAGTTCCATGATATTATAAAGTGCCATGGGGATCAGAATAACCGAGAAAGAAATAACAGGCAGAGATTGTCATATAGCTATTAAAGAGAAGGAAGAATTAGATGCAATATTAGTGAATGAGATAGTAATTTTGTGGAACACCAAACCAGACATAAAAGTGGGTTAAGATTCTTTGGTCCTAGTGAGGATAGTAAAAGTAAAAAAGAACTGCCTGACTGAGATTAAAGTATATATATATATATATATATATATATATATATATATATATATATATATATATATATATATATATATATATATATATATATATATATATATATATATATATATATATATATATATATATTGTGCCCTTTTCTATAGGTCAATGATGATTATAAATGGTCAATTACTAAAAAATTTTAAAATTAATATTATATAGTATTTAAAATCATAGACTATGATTAAGCAATAAAAGATTGATATAATATATTTAATAATAAATATTGTGATGGTGAGAATTGCATCTAGTTTTATATTTTCTAAATTATTTTTCAAAATTTTATAGAATCATTTTAAAATAATATAAGTAACAAATTTATTCAGACAGATAAAATCAGACTAAACACCGGAAATAATTACATGATTGTCTGGAATATTTTATGTATAAGCACTAGTTTAAGTTAATACTAATAATTAAAATATTATAGTAATATATTATGGAACTGGATGGAATTGTCACACAATATAATAAAAAATAAGATTATACATCTTTATTAATTATTGTTTCAAAATTATTTTAAAAGTAATTAAATTGTGATAGATAATAATTAATTTAAAATTAATAATAGGTTAATATTTGGATCTATTACATCACAATTTTAGAACTTTAGAAATTGTCTATAAAGCAAAGTAAGAACTGACCAATAAAAAGATAGATCTTGGCAGACAAGAGAAATCGCGCCAATTAATTGTATACACTGGGAGAACAAAAATGTGTTGACTCCAGAGCAGAGGTAAAATTTTAAGCTCTTTAAAAATTTATTTCTTTCTTCAATTTTGTAGTCAATTTTATTATAACTTTAATAAATATCTTTGAAAGAAAATAACTGATAATTGTAAATCTTCCGAAGATAATTTAAGAATAAAATTTTTAATAAAGTTCTCAGCATAAAGGTTCACTAAAGCCACAGTTACCTGCCAGTGTATTCTATTAAAATATAATCTAAATTTTCAATGAAAAATGGATGGATTCTTCAAATCAATTTATAAATTTTGTAATATTTCAAATATGTTTATGTTGTTCATTGATATAGTTTGTCTAGCGTATTATGGTGAAAACTGCTTCCGTGCATGTAAAACTAATGAAAAGACATTATGCACAAAGTTAATAAATATAAGGAAAAATAAAAATAAATATTATTCGTGTAAGAATAAATGGTTAAAAGAATTTATTACTGAAATAATGTGAATTGCTTTCTATAAGATGACCTGAGTAAATACTAGAGAAATATTTAAAGATTAAAAAATATTGTATATAAAATAATAATGAATAAACAAGAAATTACCAAGGAAAGTAATTGCCTGAAGAAGAGAAAAAAAAATATTTTACCGAGAAATAAATATAAAATATTGGATCCATGGAAAAATGCAATTGGTATTGTAATGATATAAATACTTGTAATTCTACTAGAAATAAAGATGCATCAGCGTGCCGAGGTAATATTCGTCCGAACATTAAAAAACTTCATGGGATAACTAAATAAATAATTTTAATAATTTTGAATTAAACATTGAAGCTAAGGATCATCTAAACAATGAACTAAATGAACTAATTTATTTTAAAACTTTAATAATCAGAAAGGAGAACATTCGGGTAAAAGAAGAAATAATAAATATTATTGGACTAACCAAGAATTACCGCCAGAAAATATGTGATTATGGTTTAAATTATTTTTTGTTACTCTAAGTTAAACATTAAGTTTAGATAGCGATAGGGAAACAAATACATTAATTCACAATATAACATTATATAAAATAATATTTTTTGATTATGAATGTTCAAATAAAATTGTATGTGTATGGAAATTTTGTATGTTGGTGATGCTCGAGGAGGAAGAAACCTACTACGAACTCTAATAGGAAGGTAAAAGATTATTTTGGTACATTTTATGGTTATTAATAATATAATGTATGTTTTCTTTATTTAGATCAGGAATGAATGTAATGAAAAGTTTTATCGTTATAATTATTGTAAAACACATTTTGAAAAACAACACTATAAACACTATGAGATGTAATTAGATTTTTAAAAAAATATGCATACTATACTCATTTTATGTATGATTAATGAAGTTCAATATAACCGATGGTTATGTCATATTTTCTATTAATTTTTCCGATTAGGATATTTAAGTGTTATTTAATAAAACGTAGATGTCGAACCTACAGTGTACTAAAGCAAGGCAAATTGTTTTTATAGCATAGGGGGATGTTTTAATATTAGTGAATTTTGTTTATTGTTTTAAATGGTAGTTAGTTTTATCGATGTTGGATACAGTGAAAATCTTGAGAGATAGTTTGGGTAGTGACTTGGTAGTACATGGAGATTCGGAAACCAAGATGATGTATTAAAAAACTAAGATGCTACAGGGAATGGAATAATAAGTAGTTTAGATATTAATCAGCATAGTTAACAAAGCCCTACGACTGTTACACATGTTGTCATGAACAGTGTTATTTTATCTTTCTTGTGAATCTTATAGATGTTTGGTAAAGCTGAATAAATAGCTGCCACATCATGCTTATTGCCAGGATTATTAGACAAGGAATGTTGGCCCTATCCGCACTGTTCCATACATTTTTGAAGTATATATTTGATGAGTTATCTATCTATTTTCCCAATATCCTATACATCTTTCGCTATCTTGATCTGTATTTCTAGCAACTACATCGTTATTTGATAGGTCTATTGAAAAGAAACATTAGATAATTTTAGAATGTACGTAATGCTGTTATTTGAAAATAAGAATAATTATGGATTAACAAAGAGTAGATTATAATTACTGACAGAGAGATGCATATATCCTAAGAAAGGAAGGAGTCAGAAAATTATTTTAATTTTAAGAAATAAACTATAATTTGATAAAAATATACTCAAATAGAAATATACAAAAATATTTAAAACAATTTAATGTTTTTCTTATTGTTAATTATATTTTAAAAATATAAGTATTGCATATTTAAAGAATGTAATAACATTCAATAATTATGATATATGTAAAACTAAAACAGGTGATAAGTAAACTCATGTTAGGGCATTATACATGAGTATGGATTATGAATAAATGTAATAGAGTTTACGAGCATTAGATAACAAACGTAATAGGTAGTAATAATGTTTGCACAATATGCAAAGTGACTCATATAGAATTATAAATATAATTTTCTTTAAAGGGAAAAAACATATCGATTGTAAAATTTATAACGTTTTTTATAAGTGATGTTTACCCATATATATAACTTATAATACTGTAATGTCAATATTAAAAGGTAAAGAATAGTATTACCCATAAAATAGTTAAACTAAGTAATAGAATAAACTTGATAAAAAATAAATCAATAAATTATAAAAGTATAATAATTTAAATTAACTATAAAAGATATCTAAATTGTATAATTTAACTTTTGTAATGTTAAAAGAAAGGAGGATATCCCTTGTAAATAAATGTAAATATATTTGTTTGTTTTATCTTAATTTTGATTGTTGTTAATAAAATTCTAAAATTTGTTATTAAAACTTGTGTCTGAGTTTTGTTTTCTCTACATCATTGCATGGATTCATAGGGTATGTTTACAGTCATTAAATTAAAGTATATAATTGTTGCACAAAATATAAATAGAAAAGTATATTTAATCTTAATTATTTATTGATGTTTTTGTAATAGAAAAATTATAAAATTGCATTACATTATTGGTCATAAATCCATTATTATGGTAATTTGCTAAATTATATGCTATTAGTTGCCACTTACTTCATTTATCAGATTAACTAAACACTGCCACTTACTGATTTATTTTATTATTAATCTAATTTCAGAGTAGTAAATTATGACACAAAATCCCTTATCATATTTTGCTACTTTATTTTAATTTAACCTTGAATAAATCTAAGAACCTGAGATTATTTTATCTGAGCTAGATAATTACTATTATTGTTATGATAGATAAAAGATTAATACTTTAATTGTGAAATGAGTTTAGTGATTAGAGGTTGCAGAAGTCATAAGAATACTATGTAGTTATTATATGTAATAGTAGTAAAAGGAGTGATAGTGTTCTTATGCCATTGAGGTGGTATTCTATGGAATGCTATCTCAATGCAATCTACTTTGTCACTTTATTTCCACTTCTAATCTCATGAATTATAGAATAGTTATTTGAGTTAGTCTAAAACCGAACCTAAGTTAATTTTAAGCAACCTGAGCTAGCAAAGCATTCACTTGAATATCTCATTAATTATTAGAGCTAGAACTCGGGGAGACGATTTACACTATTTATATTATTTATTTTTGGGAGAAGTGGAGTACACATATACACATAAATACATGTAGGGTGAGAGGGTAGATTGTGGCGTAACGTGGTAGGCTCGAGGTGTACATAGTTACACAACATAAGTAAAGGGCAGATTGTGACGACCCACATTACTGGATAGAGAGGTCATAATATATATATATATATATATATATATATATATATATATATATATATATATATATATATATATATATATATATATATATATATATATATATATATATATTCTGCCTTTTCTATAGATCAGTAATAGTCCATCTCAGTCAATTACTAAAAATTTTAAATTTTCGAATATGTTCTTTTAATATGGTAATCGTATTAAGTTAATTATATTATAAAGTACAATTTGAGGCTAAAGCAAATATGTAGTATATAAAATTATAGTGAATCATTTAAAAATAGTTATGTAAAGCTTTAAATATTGTTGCATATGGTTGTAAATGCTGGCCATAATAAATAACTTAGCTATAAATATTTAAATGTATGTTTAATAAGCTCAATTTTAATAGTCTTAAATGTATAGATAAATAAATGTTATACAGTATTTAAATTTATAAACTATGTTTAATAATCAAAATTAATATTGTATATTTTAAAAAAATAAACTTTATGATGGTGAAAATTGTATTTAATTCTATATTTTAAATTATTTTTCCAAATTTTTATAATTATTTTATATAATTTAATAATGTGTTGCAATTTTATTAATCTAGACAGACGAATAGATTGAAAATCGTATATCTAAATTTTATATTGATCATGTGACTTGTATACTACATACTTTCACACATTGCTTGTTTGAATTAATAACAACGTTTGAAATATTTTAAAATTGCATTATAGAATTGGATATAATGATTACCTAGCATAAAAGCAAATATTAAATATTAAGTTAACTATCGTATAACATGTTTAAATTATGTAATAAAGACGAATACACTCATAATAAAAAAAAAATATTTTGTTTAAATAAAACTAGATAAATTGAATATTAAGAATAGAATAGGTTATTAAAATTATTTTAAAAGTTATTTTAAATGTTTAAAGAATTTTGATAAAGTAATAATTGATTTAAAAGTGGAATTTTAAATAATATTTTTAAGTTTATTATGTCATAAATTTTTATTTTAAAGATTTAATTCTGTAAAAAATTGAAAATATGTAAATTTGTACTCAAGCTAAAAGTAAGAATAAACCAATCAAATGAGGTATTCTTACAGACTATAAATATGAATTGCACAAGAATATCAGGGGAGATTAGTAATGGATTGAAACCAGAGAAAGGTATATTATTAGCTATCAAAGAGATAGTATTTTTAAATTTTTATTTTAGTCAATTTTTTAGTACTTTCTTATAGTTTATTTGCAAAAACTAATTGATATTTTTTAAGAAGTATTTTGCAAAAGAGAATTTAAAATACAATATATTTTGAACTTCATTTAAATGGATTGCTAGTTTTTTTAAAGTTACTAGCCAGGATTATTTTATATAAAATTTAACCTAAACTTTGCAATGAAACAAATGGATATAATAAGTAAAATGTATATAAATTATAATACTATGAAAATACATAATATGTTTATTGATGCCATTATATTAATGCTTAACTGGAGAACTGTTCTGGTACAAAAAAAAATAATTTGGACATTATGCTGGAAGCTTAAATGGAAAGTTATTTGCCGTCTAAAAAAATTGTGATGCATTATTTATAAGTTTATCCAGGAGTTTTTAAAAAAGAATAAGATACTTATATCTTATGAATTATCATAAAATATAATAATGAAAGAAATAGTATGTTTAGTCCTTTTTGAAGGAAACATTTTTTAAAAAGAATATATTTTACAAGAATTAAAAAGAGCTTACAGAGAAGATTTTGTTAAGAAATTAATATTAAAAAAACTTATAGTCTCAGAAATATTAAAAATGCATCTTTAGAAGTATTTGTTTTGAAGCACTTTATCAAGGATGTAAACCTATATAAAAGAATGAACATATAACAGTTGATTAAAAATGAATTCATGGAAATATTTGTGGAAAAGTTTACCGAATATTTTTAAAGTTAAAATTATTTAAGAAGCTTCACAGGATTAGTTTAGCATAACAAATCTTTAATAATGATTATTTAAAACAGTAAAACAAAGGATTATTATTTTATAAAATTTACTAAAATGGATTAACAAGGATTTATTATTTTTTTTTACTATTGTTTTAAAAATTGCTCGCGAACCACCCTCCATGGATTGTTCTTGTTCATCGTCATAGCAATGGAGTGGGGAGGGGGAATGCTCTTGAAGAATAACACATTTTAGGAGGAACATTAAAAAAAAAAAAATTAGAGAAAATAATAAGTTTTATGAACTCTATCAAAGACTTTTATCAAGTAAAGAATTAATGAAGAAAAAGTAATTATAGTCTTAATTTTTATATTTTTTTACTAACTTAGTTTAAATGTAAATTTTTTCTATTTTATAAGATTAGGAAAACATAAAACATTAATTTGTTAATAACATATAATTTATAATATAATCTAATAATTTAGATAAGAATATTCCCTTTGTGTATGTGATGTTTCATATCCAATGGATGGAAGAAGCCTACTGAAATGATGAGCAGATAAAGTTTATTCGGCAATAGTAATAACTATTAATAATTTATAATGTATATTTTGTTTTCTTTAGATCATCTATAAATCGTAAGAATGAAGTGTAAAAGTTTTAACTGTATGTAACACATTTTTATACAACATTTTTTTAAAACATTATGAGATAGGATTGATTTGAAAATATGCATACGACAATTTTTTTTATATTAATGTTATAATCCAACATAATAACTAATAATTATGTGATTCTTTTAAAATTTTCATGTTAGGATATTCAAATATTGTCTGATTAGATTATATATGATTAAGCATACAGAATGATGAAGTGGACAAACTTTTCTTGTGGAACAGTGGGTTTGTTTAATTATCAATGAATTTTATTTATTGTTTTGTAAATGCAGATAGTTATTTAACGATGTAAGATGTGGAAAATCTTGAGAAATAATGTTGAGATAGTGGCTTGGAAGTACTTAGTGAACAGGAAACCAAGATTATGTTTTTAAGAAATAGGATATGATAAGGAATAGAAATAATACTTAGTCTTTATGTGGATATCAGCATAGTTAACAAAGCCCTGTGACTGGTACACATTTTATTTGGACAGTGTTTATATTTCTTTAAATATTTGATGTTCTAATAAAGCTGAAGAAATAGCTTTAACATCGTCCCTGTACTAGAGGATATTAGACAGGTAAATGTGATACCTCTTTTTTCTTGTTAATGCACTGTGCCATGATTTGAGATATATTATGAGTGATACTCTAATTTTCTTCCTTAATCCTATGCATCTATTTTCGCTATCTTTATTTCATGTAACTGCATCGTTTAGTAAGATATTTGAAAAGAAATGATAAATAATTTAGAACTTAAGTTATGCTATCGTTTTTGTATAATATTGGTTTATTTGCTTATAATGAACATATTTTTTATAACTTTAAAGTGAAGGTCCAATGAGTCCTAAGGGAAAGGAAAGAATCATAGAATATATTTTGAATTTATTTCGGAAATGAAATATAAATTTTGGAATAGAGTATCTAAACAAGATATTTTCTTTAAAATGTTAATTATTTTTGAATGCTTTATTATTATTTTTTAAAAGAAAATTAAGTTTTGCCTACTTTTCAAATACAATAGTACAAAGTAAATTATACAAACAATATGCATAGTATATTTTTTTGTTTATTGAATAACAGGAATATATTGATTATTACATTTATATCATACTAAAGTATGGCTAAATAAGAATATATTATGATTAGTAAACATCGTGCAATACTAGTACTGAATTTTGGATGAATATTTTATGTAACATCTCTGACTTTGCAAGATGAATTTTTTTAATATTTTGAGAAATCCATACTCATTATAAAGTTAATTTTGTTTTCTGTAGAATGTTTTCCTATGAATGTTTTATAAATAAGATAGTTTCATAATATTAAGGATGAAATATTTTGATAATAAAATAAGTAAATATATTTGTAATAAATTAACCATACCGAGAAACCAAATGGTAACATTTTATTTTGTTTTAAGTCTAAATAAAAACATAACTAAAACTTAATTTTTTTTTTTTTATAACTCAGTAGATAAAATGTAAAGTATAAAATAAGGATATCCACTGTAAATAGTGTAAATAAATTGTTTATTTTATTTGTTGTTGTTAATAAACTTCGTTAAAATTTGTTTTTTCAAAATTTTTGTGTCTGGATTGTTTATTTCTCCACTCTACTGCATGAAATCACAATATATTCATAACAATTGAAACAAATATATAATTTTGCACAAAAAGATAAATAGAACATTATTTTAAGAATTTAAATATTTTATTGGTATTCTTTTAATTAAATAATCATAATTTTACATTATTTTATTGGTCATAAATTAGTTATCCCAATAGTATATTGAATTATATGCTATCAGTTGCCACTTACTTTTTGTTTGTCGATTATTAAAATGCTACCACATATTTATTATATCATTACATGAAGATATAAGATCATATTGTATTATTTTATTATTTTATTATGGTAATAAAAATATAACAAAAAGAAAAGATATTCAGAATTAGTTAAACAATGAAGAATATTATTATTATTATTTATTATTATTAATTTATGTGTAGTAGATTATGACATAAAATCCCTTCTCATATTTTACTACCGTATTTTTATTAACTTAGAATAAACTTTATGAATCTGAGATTTTATTGAGCTAGATTATTACAAATAGAAGATTAAGATTTAATTATTAGTTTAATCTTAGTGAGTAGAAGTTATTAAAGTCATACGAATACTATGAGTTTGTTATTTGAAATAGTAATAAGGGGGGATAGTGTTCTTATGCCATTGAGGTAGTATCCTGTAGGATATTGGCTCAATGTAATCTATCTTGTCACCTGCATTTTCACTTCAAGTCTCATGAAAATATTAAATATTTATTTAATTTATTTTATAAACTGAACCTTATTCGTATTTTAAATTTGAGCTAGTGAAATATTATAATTTTAACGCTGAATATTTTATTTATTAATTATTAACTGAGCTAGAACCCGTTTTATTTCATATCATATATTATCTGGAAGTGAAGATGCACAAAGACCAGGTTAGAATATATATATATATATATATATATATATATATATATATATATATATATATATATATATATATATATATATATATATATATATATATATATATATATATATATATATATATATATATATATATATATACACACACTAGGATGGACTGTTAAATAAAATAAGAAAACACAAAGGATTTGTAAATGAAATACGAGCATGGATAGAATTATTTGACATGGGTGATAAACCTGAATTCGAGTAAAATATATATATATATATATATATATATTTAAATGAAATGTTTTCGGGGAATAAAATAAGTGAAGTGGTTGGTCATGTCGTTTGGGAGTCAGATGTGTGAACTTCACTTTTCCGAGTGTTGTTTATGGGGGTCAGTCTGTGCCTTCTGTGCCCTGGGGTTAGAGATGGTGAGAGTGCAGAGAAATAGTTGGTCTTTGGTAGTTTAGATGTTCTGTGACACTGTGGCCAAGTATGCACAGATGAAAATTCCTCTGGGATCTATTCCATTGCTAAGACTCTGTAAGCCTCAATAAGGAATGAGAATGGTTGCAGTAGATGGGCAGAGATCGAAATTCCTCTGGGATGAATTCTTCAATAATGCAAAATACCCTATAAGTCTCCATAGAGAATGAGCAGGGGTGCATTTACTTAATTATATTTCAGTAGGGAGCTTAGTTAGAAATAACAGCCTCTTTTGTTTTTAGATGTAGTCATCTAACTCTTACATTTTCTTTGCTTGGCTGTCACCAATTTGTAAATATAAGAGAGATCTTATGCTGTGGTTATTTACCTCTTAGTGTTTCTGGCCTGGGAGGTCAATGCAGTCTTGTTCTGTGTGTTGATACTTGAGAGATTTGGTTCCATACCTCACGTTTTCAGATGTCATGTCTTCTGCTCACTAAAAATTCATGTGGATAAAAGTGGGGGGGGGTCAAACATAAATATTTACTTTTCGTATGTGTATTGTTTTATGTTATAAAATTTAGATTTAAAATAAAATAAAATGTAATTAATAATTAAAAGATGTTAAATGATAATCCCATTTAAACATCTCATTTGGGAGGGGGTATTATGACAGGCATACTTCGTATGGCCAAGCAAAAGATTGTATTACATAATAAAATGGCCTAAAATACATAATAAAACCATTAAATGTGTGTGTATACCATCTATATAAATTTTAATCAAGTCACATTATAAAATGAGTGAGAGATGTCTGTGGATATGTCATATACTCTCACACTCAAATAAAGCCAATAATTAAGGCTTATAACTTGAAGTATTAGCATATTAGCTATATGCATATAATTTATTTTTATTATTTTATGTTCATTTTTTTATAAACACAATGAGGTGTATGTGTAATTTGTATGCATGATTTTTTTTCTTAAGTGCTTGTGAAAAGAAAGAAAAATGATTATATTTAAAAATGTAACATACAGATAATTATAAATCAAATTTGTACTAGATATTTTTCTCTACAAACCCATTGTCCCCAAATTTAAGAAAAGCCTAAAGGCAAGTACATTTTAATAGATAACAAATTTTGGTTCTTCTTTTTTTTTTTATTATCAAATGTTTCAACTCGACAAAAGAGTTCATTAAAATTTATGTTAATGCGAAATATCTAATTTAATTAAAAATATATTTTAAATGTTATCTGATTGTCAGAAAATAACTTATATAATCAACCTTTTTTTTTCTTTTGTGTGTGTGTGTGTGTTGAATTAGATTAGATAATCAATTGAATCAAAAATAATTACATTCTTGAGATTAATTAGTGGATTTCATAGAAATGCTTGTGTATTGTATGAATCCACTAACAAAGTTCAAAATTAATTAATTAAAAGTGTCTCAGAGGGTTAACTAAATTGAGATTCTGATGACAAAGGCTATATGCTGTTCTCCAGGCAAGTGGAATTCAATTCAGCACAGACATTTAATTGGACACAATCAGTCACTATGAAAAGCATTCACTAAGTCAATCAATGACTCACTCTTGCTTTTTTTTTTTGGATTTATCAGAACTTACTTGTTTGAACTTAGAGAATTTCCAGTTCTAATTATTTTTTCCTTAAATCATGCTGATATTATCTGCAAGATGTTTTCAATTAGACAATTTGCAGTACTGTCATAGAGAACTGTGTTTGTGGAAGATGCTAATATTTGGAAACCCAAAGTAAAAAAAAATAATTACCAGTGCTGTAGAAAAAACAAAACAAAAAAACTAAGAAAGAAATTTATAATTAAACCTCAAGCACAAATGTATGTGCATCAGTGAAATGATCATGGGGTAAGAACCCCCAGTGAATGCACCTGCCCAGATCTGATCCTGCCATTAGCAAGGTCTCCTGAATCCAGCCATCAAATGATCATGAGAGCTGTGGAACAGTACCAGAAAGATCTCATGAATCTAGTTATTGAATGACCATGAGAGCTGTTAAGCCATATCAGGAATGTCTCATGAATCAGTCATGCCATGAAGCTGAAAGCTGCTATGTTATGCCATGTTTAAGGAAGTCCTTGCCATCCTGGATGAACAGATGAATAGCCTATTTAGAGACCAGAGGAAGTACAAAAAACTTTACATGGTAAAATATATTTTATTAATTACAAATTTATTATTACATGTTACATATTTTTCATTTATATCTCTTTGTGTAAAATATCACACTTATTTAATGTAATAATTAGTATTATAATATTACACAGAATTATAATGTTATCCGTTGTCACACATATTTTTTTCAGATTATAAGATACTACCACATATTTATTATGATATCATTTGAAAGATAAAAGATTATGTTCTATTATTTTTTTATTGCTATTATTGTTAATAAGAATTAAAATGGGGAAAAAGATAAGTAAGATTAAATCATACAATGAAGATTGTTGTTGTTGTTGTTGTTGTTATTATTATTATTATTATTATTATTATTATTATTATTATTATTATTATTATTATTATTATTATTATTATTATTATTATTATTATTATTATTATTATTATTATTATTATTATTATTATTATTATTATTATTATTAATTATTGTTATTAGTTAGGTGTGGTTGAGTATGATATTAAATTTTTTATCATGCTTTACTACAGTAATTTCGATTGCCTTAAATTAGTTTAAGAACCTGAGATTTATTTTAGCTAAATTATTTTTTTAAAAAAGATTAAGATTTACTTATTAGTGTAATCTTAATGATTAGGTATTATTGAAGTCGTAAGAATACTATAGATTTATTATTTGAGGTCGTTATAGGGGGGGGGGATAGTGTTCTTATGCCATTGAGGTAGTATCCTATGAAATATTGGCTTAATAAATGTTTTATTGGCACTTGTATCTCACCTCCTAGTCTCATGATTTTTTAAATATTTATTTATTTATTTTATAAACTGAATCATTATTATTATTTTTATTAATTTGAGCTAGTAGAATAATTAATATTAATGTAGCCTATTTCTATTGTCAATTATATGCATTTTAGCCCAGTGTAATCATTATCTGAGCTAGACCCATTTTAATGATATATTATATTTCTCTGAAGTGAGGGTACAAATATATATATATATATATATATATATATATATATATATATATATATATATATATATATATATATATATATATATATATATATATATATATATATATATATATATATATATATATATATATATATAAGACATTTTGCAGGTTCATCCGTTTTAAAAAATTTAAATATTGATATACCACCATTTTGACTTGATCACACAAGTCATCTGATGGGTGGTAAAAGGTAGGAAGAAGGTTGTAGAGGTGCTTCTATCACTGATTTAAAAAAATATATGTCATAGCTCCACCAATAGCTAAAATATTAAATTAAGAATGTTTTTTTTTTTTTTTAATATTTCCAAATAGGAGGAAATTTGCATGGATCATCTAGCTTATTAATAAAATCTACCCTTTTAAATATCAGAATGGCTTCTCTAATTTTGCACTGGTAGAGATTATCACCTCTGTATTTGATCCAGGTACTAAGATTCCTAAAAATAACATTTCAAAGAAAGAAAGACATGCAGTGAATAATATAAAATCAGACAAATCAATTGTTGTTCTTCCAGCTGTTAAAGGTAATGCTACTGTTATTATGGATCATGGCATTTACCATAATAAAATTTTAGATTTGCTTAAAGATAAAACTTATAAACAATCAAGAAAAGTTCATATTACATATTTGGAAAAAAAAAAAACAACATCAAAAGCTATTATTAATAAATTTCCCATCAAAACAGAGATAATAAATAAAATAGTCCCTCATGAAAAATCATTTGTCTATCGAAAATTTTATAGACTTCCAAACATTCACAAATCAGATACTCCTTCTTCATCCAATAGTAAGCGCAATATGATTTCCAACTTATATTTTAGCTAGATATTTATTCGATTTCATTAAACCTATAACCCCATCTATAAAATCATATATTAAAAACATCTTTACATTTTATTTCTCTTTAAAACATTCAAAAATTAATGTTAATGACATTCTGGTCAGTCTTGATGTCATGTCTTTGTTTACAAATATTCCAATTGATGAAGTTTTAAATGTAAATTCACAATGTTGCAATTTATGAAATCATATTGTTGCTTTGATTAAACATTGTCTCTTGAAAAAATATATTTTGTATACAATGGAAAAAAAATAGTGAAGTTTTTGGTACACCAATGGGCTTTCTATGTCAGGAGTAATATTTTATTTATTCATGAAAAATATAGAATCTTTTGCTATAGAATCATGATCTTTAAAACCTCTCACTTGGCTCAGAAACATAGATGACACTTTTGTTATATAGCAACATGGAAAAAATAAATTAAGACATTTTTTATTACATTTAAATAATATGCATCCTCATATTAAATTTACAAGAGAGACAGAGACTGATGAAAAACTCCCGTTTCTTGATGTTCTAGTCACCAGAACACCAAATAGTTTATCTTTTTAATTTTACAGAAAGAATACATACACAGACATATATTTTCATTTCCATTCTCATTATCAACCAACTCACATTGTTTTGATAACCAAAACACGTTTAAATAAAACATTTAACCTTTCTGATAAGTCACATCTGAAAGAAGAAATACATCATGTTAATAGCATTTTTTTTAGCAAATAGCTATAATTATAAACTTATGAAAAAAAAGCCTTATTTCATGCCCAAAATAGGCAGCATAGGAAACAGAAAGATGATAAATCAGCTATTAGAATTTGTGTTCCATATATGAAAATGCTATAATATAAATATCACGTTTTATACTCATCAAAATATCAGCAATATAATAACCAATTCTAAGGATTCAATCCTTCTTAATCTCATGGTGTTTATCAATTCCCATGTGAAAATTGTAGAGCATCTTACATAGCTATGAGTAATCTTCACATCAATTTTAAGAAATATGAGGATGCTAATGCAGTTAAAAACAAGCATCATCATCAGCGCTCTCACAACTTACTATAGATTCATGTCATAAAGTTTATTTTTCTAGTATAAGGATTATATCCAGATGTGATAATCTCTACCAGTGCAAATGTAGATAAGCCATTGAGATACTTAAAAGACCAGATTGTATCAATAAGTGAGATGATACATGCAAACTTCCTCCTATTTGGAAATTTTTTTTTTTTTTAAATATCATTCATAATTTAACATTTTGCTATTGGTAGAACTTTAGTTTTTCTCTCTCAAATCAGTGATTGTAGCGCCTCTACCACCATCTTTCTACATCTTATCATGCAGTAGATGACTTGTATGATGAAGTCAAAATGTAGGTATATGAATATTTAATTTTTTTAACATGGATTAACCTGAAAAATATGTGTTTTATATGTGCAACTTGTGAAAATCGTCCTATAAATATATATAATTGTATTATTTCTGAAATTAATATTTTGGTGCAAGTTTTGTTGACTTTATTATAATTTACAAAACAACATGTTGGTTTAAATTTGCAATACTGGACAATGCTTTACATTTTACTTGACAGATGATTATGCAGTTTGTTATCTGAAAACTAATCAATAAACAAACAATATAATAAAAGTTTGATAAATAAAATAGGCCATTTTTTTATTTTTCATAGTGTGATTAATCCTTTACAATAATAATAAAATCAGATTCTATTAGTTTTATATGCCAATAAATATTTGTTAACAGGCTGTTTTACAAGTTTTTATTAGAATTCATTAGTGATGTAAATCTTCGAAAATATTATTGAGCATGAAATTGTTTCTTAAAAAATATGCTATATATATATATTCATTAGTTATGCTTTACTATTACAACTTAATAACTTTTGATTTAAAGAAAACTTAACTTGCATATCATTTGATCACTATATCAAATATATTAAAAGAAGATTAATTATCCGTTCTACATAATTTAAACTGCAAAATAATTATAATCACATGATTATTACATGTACTATATATATATATATATATATATATATATATATATATATATATATATATATATATATATATATATATATATATATATATGGCTGCAGAAAAGGAGTTTGCTATTAACTGAAAGGAGACCCTTTGATTCCTCTTGGAGGCCTTAAAGGAACTGAACAGGGCAAATTCCTAATGTCCACTCCATACGTTCTTAACGTTGCAACTGTTATTACTATGTGATTATTCATATAGTATACGAACATGGATGGGCTGCTCACCAACACGCATTAGCCAGCGTAGTGAGTTTATTGGCTATTTACCTCTGAGTTTAAGATCAAGAAACACCATGGTCTTTCTTCTCAGTGCCTGATAAGGCAGAATGAATGTTAGTGTAAATGATAAATATTTTTCCAATACATATATACAATTATGACAGATAAAAATAAAGCATGGCCCTTATTCCCAGGAGGCTGTAAAGTCACCAACCAAGGCAGTGGTTGGTGGCGGAAGGCAGAGGGTGCTGAGAAACCCCGAATTGCAGACTCAGGCTGTGATTTGATGATGAATTGTTCTTTAGGTACTTACAACTGCAGATCACTTTCAAGTGAAGGAAGATTGCAAGAATTAGAAGAAGAACTGTCTTATATTAAATGGGACATTACTGGACTTTGTGAAATTAGAAGAAAAGGAGAAGAAACAATTGATTTAAAAAGTGGACATATACTCTATTATAAAGGCACAGATATTGAAAAAAACAAGTGGAGTAGGATTCATTATAAATAAAAAGTGGAAGAACAATATTGTGGAGATTGATGGTGTATCGGACAGAGGGACAAGATTAGTTATACAACTTAATAGCAGATACCAAATGCAGATAATTCAGGTTTATGCCCCAATAAGTTCTCATAGTGATGAAGTAATAGAAGATTTTTAAATGGATGTACAAAAGGCTTTTGATCAGAGTAAACAATATTTTAAAATTGTTATGGGAGACTTTAATGCTAGAATTGTTAGACAAATCAAAGATGAAGTTCCTGTAGGTAATTTTGGTTATGGTAATAGAAATGAGAGAGGACATAGACTTGTGGAATTTGCAGAAAAAGAACAACTTTATATTATTGTTTTTCTGAAGGTATGTGATGATGGTGTTCTAGCTGTATTTTTATATTGGACTATTTCCATCATCTAATATGTGTGTTGAATGTCTTTAGAAAAGTTTAATTTTTAGTTAAATATTCCAAATGCATTCAACTGTTAGTAATATCACAGCAAACAGGTTAGTATATGCACCAACTGTTAGTAATATCACAGCAAACAAATGTTAATAATATCATAGCAAACAGGTTAGTATATGCACTAACTGTTAGTAATATCACAGCAAACAGGTTAGTATATGCACAACGTTTCGAGAGGTATTTTTCTCCCCTCTTCTTCGGGTGTTGCTGGCCTGACCAGTGAGAGTACTAGCATGGGATTCGAACCTGGGTCCTTAGATTCTTGATTATTGAAATTTAAGGTAATGCTTTAACCAACTGAGCCATCCTGCCAAAGGCAACAGTATGTAGTAATTTCATATACTTATCTATGAGATTCCTCCTGATTTCTCCACTTTTTCCTCAGAGCAAAGTTGATTAGTGATTTCCATACATTATGTATAGTCACACTAGGTTGGCTTATGGGATTTTTTGCCATTGTCATGTGAGCAGCTTCTTTAAATTTTCTTCTTTGTACCTTTTCTTCTTTATCCAATATTTTTGTATTTTCCCAATTGGGTGTATGTTCATTGGTCCATACATGGTCTGCTACCTTAGACACATCTGTTTTCTCTCTTCTAATCATTAGTTTATGTTCTTGCAAGCGCTTTTGAATGGGACGGCTGGTCTCACCAATATATGTTCTTCCACATTCACATGGTATTTCATAGATGCAGTTTTTTCTTTGCAGCATTTCAAGTTTAGGCTTTGTAGATGTTAGAATTCCTCGTAGTGTGGTATGGCTCTGAAAAGCTGTTCTGATGTTATACTGATGGCAGATTTTCCTTAATTTGTCTGCTATTTTTGGAATGTATGGATACACTACAGTACCAATAATTGTCTTTTCTCTTGATGGTTCTTTTTGTTGTCTGTTTAATGTTTTCTTAATAATAGCTGATGGATAACCATTTTTCTTAAGAGTTTGTTCTATATAGATCTTTTCTTTTTCCAAATCACTAGTTTCTGAACAAACTTCTTTTGCTCTGTTCCACAGTGATAGTATAACTCCATGTTTTGTGTTTCTGGTGTGATTAGATGTATAGGCTAGGTATTTTCCTGTATGTGTAGGTTTTCGGTAAACTGTAGTTTTGATTTTGCCATGAGGGAGTCTTGTCACAAGAACATCTAAGAATGCCAATTTTTGTTCTTGTTCTGGTTCTATTGTAAATTTAATTAAAGGGGATATGTTGTTGATGTGTTTCCAGAAAGTTTGTAGCAATGCTTCACCATGTGGCCATACAACAAATGTATCATCCACATAGCGAAGCCAAACTTTAGGTGGATAAGGAGTAGTTTTTATGGCTGTGGTTTCAAGTTCTTCCATATAAATATTGCTAATCAGGGGAGACAATGGTGAGCCCATAGCCATTCCTTGATTTTGTTGGAAGAATTCTGTGTTATATTGAAAGTAGGTTGTTTTTATACAGAAAGTTAATAGTTCCATTATGCTATCAATAGGAAGAGCTGTTCTGGTTTGTAAACTATTATCATCATTTAACCTTTTTTCTTACAATAGACAATGCTTCTTCACATGGTACATTTGTGAATAAACTTTCCACATCAAAGCTTACCAGTAAGTCAGTTCTTTCAATTTTCATGTTCTTGATTAATTCTACAAAGTGTCTAGAATCCCTAATGAATGACTGGGTCTTGCATGCCAAAGGACTTAGAACTTTGAGAAGAAATCTTGCCAAATTTTGGCAAGGTGAATCTCTAGAACTAACAATAGGTCTTAATGGAACATGATCCTTATGGATTTTAGGTAGACCATAAAGATGAGGAATTTTTCTGAAATATGATGTTATTTTACGCTTTTCTGAATCAGTGAAGTACTTGCGATGCTTTCTGAGTAATGCTTGTAACTTTGTTTCTGTACTTGGTATCGGATCTTTTGCCACTTTTCTATATTGGCCAGCTGTGAGGAGTTCTTGTATTTTGTTGTCATAATCAGTTGTATCCATTACAACTGTTGCATTGCCTTTGTCAGCAGGTAGAATAATTATAGATTTATCTACTTTGAGAGATTTAATTACTTTCCTCTCATCATAGGATATGTTTGACTTCAATTTTTGTTGCTTGTCAAGTGTTCTTTTTATTCTCCAGCGCAATTCTGCTGCTTCTTCTAAAGGCAATTTTTGAGTGACTTCCTCAGTGGCTGCCATTATATCTAATAAGGGGATATTAGATGGTGTTACAGCAAAGTTTAATCCTCTTTCAAGAACAGAAATTTCAGTATCTGTTAGATGTTTAGAACTTAGATTTTTAACAGATGAAGCTGGTACATTGCTTGGTACATTATGATTTTTGATATGCCCATGTAGGTTAGCAAGTTTTTTCTTTTGGCATTTTTTTATTTTTCCATGTAATATAGAATATGATTTTCTTACTGCTTGAAAAACTCTCATGTAGTCTTCGTCCAGTAAGTTTATTTTTTAGAAGACATTCTACATTATTAATGGAATGCATTGTTTGATACTTAGAAAACCTTTGAGCATTTATTCTTTCTCTTAACAGAGCTTCACTTGCTCTCTGAGTAATTTTCTCAGCTCTCTGAGTGTGAATTGGAGGTTTTAGTTGCAAACCTTTAGGAATTATCCCTTCCGATTTACATTTACATAGGAATGTTAAATGATTTTCTACTTTGGCCAGCTTTAGACATAGTTTTTCATAATGTCTAAAGTTTAATATAGTATCAGGTCCATACCGAATACTTAGTGTTTTTCTGAAGGTTTGTGATGATGGTGTTCTAGCTGTATTTTTATATTGGACTATTTCCATCATCTAATATGTGTGTTGAATGTCTTTAGAAAAGTTTAATTTTTAGTTAAATATTCCAAATGCATTCAACTGTTAGTAATATCACAGCAAACAGGTTAGTATATGCACTAACTGTTAGTAATATCACAGCAAACAGGTTAGTATATGCACAACGTTTCGAGAGGTATTTTTCTCCCCTCTTCTTCAGGTGTTGCTGGCCTGACAGTGACAGTACTAGCATGGGATTCGAACCTGGGTCCTTAGATTCTTGATTATTGAAATTTAAGGTAACGCTCTAACCAACTGAGCCATCCTGCCAAAGGCAACAGTATGTAGTAATTTCATATACTTATCTATGAGGTATATGAAATTACTACATACTCTACCAATGCAAAATCAGAGAAGCTATTGAGATACTTAAAAGGCCAGATTGTATCAATAAGCGAGATGATACGTGCAAACTTCCTCCTATTTGGAAAGATTTCTTTAAAAAACATTCTTAAATTTAACATTTTTGCTATTGGTGGGATTTTTAATGTTTTATTCAAACCAGTGATTGTAGCGCCTCTACAACTGTCTTTCTACCTTTTTATAACTCTGTGGATGGCTTGTGTGACCAAGTCGAAACGTCAGTATATTGATATTAAAAGTTTTTAACATGGATGAACCCGCAAAATATGTATTTTATATATTTAACCCGTGCAAATCTTCGTTTTAACATATATATATATATAACAGCCCAATTTCAAACCCAGAATATCATGCATCGCATGTATACATTTCTTTAATTAACCAATTTAATACTTTTTAATCCTTTATTATTATAACTATTTATTTTATTGTTTAATCTCATGAACTATTTATTTCTAGTTTATCAGTATAAAATTATGATCATTCATTATCATAGTTTCAAGAGTCACACATCCTTCCTTCTTAGTCAACTTATTAACTAATGTATAAATCTTGTTTTTCTAAAATATATTTTTAATAATAACATGACCCATCATTTATTATCAAATAGAAATATTTTAATAGTAAATTTTTCAGATTGCTTACCAAGTCAAGCATATGCAATCCCTATAAATATGGGTTTGAACCTAGTCTTGGCTAAAATTCTATTTATTAAAGAGAAAAAATAATATAAACTATTAGAAAAAAAATTATATTAAATCCTATCTTATTTAGTTAAGTCAACAAATGGAGTCTTGGGCAAACCCAAGGGCTATATATATATGTTATACTTAATGTTTTCACGGTTATATGATGTAGATAAATTATAACTTTTTGGAATATACCGTGTATTGTTTTCCATTACACACTGATATTTTGACGGTATAGCAACTGCCATTATCAAGGTTAACTTTTGAAAGAAAAACTGTTAGATCTTAACAAATAACGTGACTGTGTGCGAGATGAGAAATGAGATTCCAGTTCAGCATTCACAATTTGAGGTTTATCAAAATGTTTATTTCCCTCAGTATTTTTACCTATTAATTTTAAGTTAATATTGGATAAAATGAGAGGTTTACACACACACATATATATATATATATATATATATATATATATATATATATATATATATATGACTATTTCCATCATTTAATATGTGTGTTGAATGTCTTATAAAAATACAGATAGAACACCATCATCACAAACCTTCAGAAAAACAATATATATATATATATATATATGTTCAAAAGATGGCGCTTCACCAAAACCACTGAACAAGTGTAAGATTTGTTTCCATAAACGAAAAATAAGTCAGAAATTAACTACCTCTTTCATATATATATATATATATATATATATATATATATATATATATATATATATGAATCACATTTTGAATATAATGACAGAAATCTACAAATTATATTTTATAGTGATTTGTTAACAAAATATTAAACACACATTTAAGATATATAGTTGAAAAAACTGATAATTTTACAATTAACATCATCATCATCATGATTATAAATTTACTTACGATTATACCAGGTATAAGAGACTGTCTGAGTCGGATCATATTGTTCTATATAACTGCCTATAAAAGCATCCACTATCACATACGGTATTAAACACAAGAGTAGATACAACTTCATTTTCTATATATATATATATATATATATATATATATATTAATTCTAATATTTTCACGGATAAAATATGTCATATTATTATTACTATTTGCGGGATATTCCGTGTAGTGAAAAAGCTAAATGCTGATGTTTCAGTACAATATCAAGTACCTTCCTCAGAGCTTCCTCTTTCTCAAATCATAAGAATGCATGTGAGATTTAAAAACATTTTTATCATTTTCTTTCTCCTCATATTTAAATTCTTTTGGTTGAGAAGTTTTAAAATTTATTTTCTCTTCCAATAGCTTCTTCCAAATGTTGTTAATCTTCTTTAATTCACACCTTTCATTTATGCTCTTGGGCAGGTGTGAATTAAAGAAGATTAACAACATTTGGAAGAAGCTATTGGAAGAGAAAATAAATTTTAAAACTTCTCAACCAATATAATTTAAATATGAGGAGAAAGAAAATGATAAAAATGGTTTTAAATCTCACATGGATTCTTATTATTTGAGAAAGAGGTTGCTCTGAGGAAGGTACTTGATATTGTACTGAAACATCAGCATTTAGCTTTTTCACTACACGGAATATCCCGCAAATAGTAATAATAATTATATATATATATATATATATATATATATATATATATATATATATATATATATATATATATATATATATATATATATATATATATATATAGAAACATAAATACTACAATTTCATGTCTGTATTTATTCAAAAAATAATATATATATATATATATGTAAACTTATAAAAAAATATTAGAAAATACATTTGTAATTTTGTTATATCAACATATGAAAGTATAATTTTAAAACAATTGCAATATCAAGAAATTAAAGTATATCATAGATATGTGGATGCTGTATTTATTTGTGGAAAACAAGAATTAATAATCAATTTATTTAATGAAATAAATTTGATTAAGGATATAAAATGGGTTATAACTAAATAGAAATACAATTCCATAAAATTCTTGGATATTCAAGTTACACTTAATGATTACAGTTTGGATTATCTTATGTTAATTAAACCAATAGAAACTAGAGGTTTTATTCCATATGAATCACATGTCCCTATGTGTCATAAGCTGTCTGTATTGAAATCATTCTTATTTAGAAATGAAAAATTATGCAAATATTCTAGTGACAAAATTAAAAATGTACATTTATTTGTTAATGATTTGTTGAAAATTGGTTATTATAAAAATGCTATTGCTAATATTATTAAAGGATTTAAAAGAAATCAACACTATAATAAAATTAAAAATATCAAAATGAAATGGATTTCAATGCCATTTATATCAGATGAGCTGGTCATGTTTATTAGGAAAATTTATAATGGTTTGTGTCATATTGCTTTCTTCTCTACAAATAACATAAATAGATTAATTTCTTCTTCTTTTTCTATCTTTTCAAATGTATTATCAAACTTATAAAGTCAAAAAACTTCACATAAATATATCGGAGAGACTTTCTTTTCAAAAATTTTTTATTGATTTTTATTGGATTTTTATATTTTGGATATTTATATTTTATTTATATGGTTTATATAATGTATATCAATAAAAAAATTTTGAAAAGAAAGTCTCTCCGATATATTTATGTGAAGTTTTTTGACTTTATAAATAGATTAATTAACAATTCTAAAATTCAAAATTCAAAGTTTAATCAAAATTCTATTATATATAGATTGATATGTGGATGTGTTGTACAATACATTGGTGAATCTAAGTGTACATTTGAGAAGAGAATAAAAGAGCATATGCTTTTATATAATAGAATTCAAAAAGAGAATCAATCTGGAACAGATGTAAATAAACCTTCATCATCTGTTATATTTGATGATAATAAATCTTGTCAATATGGTTTTAAATTTGATTATAATAATATGAAAATTATTCAAATTGAACATTGTCATAATAAACGTAAAATAAAAGAGGCTATGTTGATTTCAAGACATCGTCAAATGTTAATGAATCACCAGCCATCAAATGTTAAGATAACAAAATTGTTGGAAATCAGAATTGAACAATGGGTATTGTTAAAGGTTGTCTCGTTTTGATTATTCAATGTTATATAGTTGATAAAGACTACAGAGTGTATAGTCGAAAGCACTTCTAAAAGAATATAATTTATATAAATTGTACTGTATTTTGATATATATATATATATTGATTTGTATATTACATATATTGTGAAACGAATACAGATATCAAACTTTATATATAATATATATATATATATATATATATATATATATATATA
>JAQFVV010001893.1:0-42604 GCA_028023455.1 Epiperipatus broadwayi | reverse complement strand
TTTTAAGAATCTATCCATTTTCTATTGAAAACTTCGATTATATTTCGATAGAATCCACTGGCAGGTTACTGTAAGGTTAGTGAAACATTATTATGAAAAACTTTTTTAAACTTTTATTCTAAGATTCTCTTCAGATGATTTTTAAATTGTCAGTTGGTTTCTTTCAAAGATATTATTAAAATTATAATAAAATTGACTAATAAATTGAAGAAAGAAAAAAAAATTTAGAGATCTTAAAATTTTACCTCTGCTCTGGAGTCAACACATTTTTGTTCTCCCCCTTTATACAATTAGTTGGCGCGATTTTTTGTTGTCTGCCAAGATCTATTTTTTTTATTGGTCAATTCCTACTTGGATTGATAAACAATTTCTAAAGTTTTAAAATCATGATATAATAGACTTAAATGTTAACTAATTATTATTTTTAAATCAATTATTATCTATTACAATTTAACTGTCTTTAAAATAATTTTGAAACAATAATTAATAAAGGTGTATACTCCTTATTTTTATTATGATGTGTGACAATTCCATCCAATTCTATAATATACTATTTAAATATTTTAATTATTAGTATTAATTTAAACTGGTGCTTATACATAGAATATTCAAGACAGTCACGTAATCATTTCCGGTGTTTAGTCTATTTTTATCTGTCTGAATAAATTTGTTACTTATATTATATAAAATAATTATGTAAAATTTTGAAACACAATTTAGAAAATATAGAATTAGATACAATTCTCACCATCACAATATTTATTATTAAATATATCATATTAATCTTTTACTGTTTAATATAATCTATAATTTTAAATACTATATAATATTAATTTTAAAATTTTTTAGTAATTGACCATTTATAACCATCACTGACCTATAGAAAAGGGCACAATATATATATATATATATTAAATGGATTATGTCCTTACATGAGGGTTCAGATTGACTTTAGGTCAACATGGATATGATGAGAATGTCAGCCTCTCAGGGTGGTCTTTGATCATTCCATCATCAGATGTCCATTTGGATGGATGGTTGAAGAGTTGGACTGTGAAGTGGATTGAAGCCTGTCCATTAAAGTATGAAGATTGGCTATCTTGATATATATATATATATATCTGAGCACTTATTGCATATATGTGTGGAAATGATAATCTGGACCAGCTGATGATTGCTGTTTTAGCATGAAATATGTATAATGGTGATTATTTATCTTTTTGACATATATGTGTTCAAGTGTATCAGTGTTATGTGATAGAGTGGGGAGTGGTGGGTTGTGTGAAAGTCTGTGCTCATATACCCTATATATTAAAATTATGATAGTAAAAAATAGACTGATAAAGCAAAGTGTTTTTGTAGTCTATAATACTGTTCAAATTTGGGATGTTTAACATGGTTATGGCTTAGGTTTTAACTTCATTTAAGAAAAATTTATTTCCTACCATATTTTTCATTTCCTTAACTATGACGTTATTTTATTTAAGAAAGAGTTATAGATAATTTTTTTGATATAGTAAAGCCAAATATCCATAAAATAATAAAGAAATATGCAGATATTGATAATATTGACATCTAATGGCTAGTGACTTATTTCGTACTAATTTTAACCAGCCAATGTGAAGATAGGTCTGATTATTTAAAAATATTTAAACTATTAGAAAGAAATTCCAAATCAAATTTTTGAAAAATATTTTTATTGTTTAACTTAGGAAATGTAATTTTATGCAATGCATAGGTTAAAAACAATTACAAATCATTCGGTTTTGAAAAGATGCACTTTAAAAGTAATTAGTAATAGAAAAAAAAATGTTTACCATAAAATTATTTTTGTCATTGACGAACATCGGTTGATAATGACAAAATAATGCCTAGATCAGTTTGTAGAAATTGTCTTCATGGAGTTCTATTATAACAGTCTTGCACTCATCATTAACTGGTATTATATTATTTCATAGTTTGAAAATTTTAAAACTATTAAGTTTTAAATACAAGCCAGTTTTCTTATGCAATATCATATGCATAATATTATTTCTGATATTATATTAATTAAATAACTCAGAATACACCTATTACATATATGTAATCAATTTAAATAAAGCTTACTGGAAAAAATATACAAAAGAAATGTATTTTCACCTGGTCAGAATAAAGCTAATACCATGTTATTCTTGTATGTCAAAGTCATATGAAGTCATTCTATATTTAAACAATCACAAATAGAAAAGAAATTGAAATTAACGTAAATATAATTAATTGTCCAAATTAAACAGTAGAAATAATTTGATTAATTTAAACTTTAATTATTATTACATATGCTATGTACTTATATATCTTTGGCAAAATAGAATAAAGTAAAAGATTATTATTCTCTTCGTTGCTAAGCAATTAAAAACAAATAATATTTATAAATGGAATTGCTTTAACTGTAGGTAGATGTGGAGTTTTTGATATATATATATATATATATATATATATTGCCATGCCTTTTCTATCATCAATTATAAATCCAGTTTAATGATGTTTATTAATTATTCAAGTCTATAACTTATAGAATGAATGGTTGATATATATATAATACATAAAAATAAAGATTGTAAACACTTCTAAAATACTTTATTTAAGGGTACACATTTTAGTATTTTCATTTTTCTTAATTGTTATTTTTGGTTTTAAAAAATGTCTAATACGTTTTTTTAAGAGTAATTTAAAATTGTGTTAAATATGATCAAACAATGTATTTTTTTTCCATGTATTAAAGCATTCCTTCAATTTTTTTTTATTGCAAAATAGTGAAATTCCTAAAGTTATTTTCAAAAAGTAGGCAAGATATGTTTTTTTAAGAAAAGTCTATTTGTTAGTATACAAGTTAATTATGTTGTTTACCAGATTTTAAACCACTAAACATCCCAAGCTATTAAAATAATAACAATTTTTTTATGCAATAGTGCAATTTCAAATCAAAGGTTCCTCACTGATGGCAGATATAAGCTAAAAACTGGTCTGAAAAATTGAAGGGATAAGCACTAGATAGGAATTTGAATACACAGAGCTTCTGACATTGATGACTTTAGCTTGCAGTAGATAACTTTATTGTATGATGTTACTACTTTAGAAAGATCAAGAAAAACATAGCTAACATTTGGAAAGCGATTTGATATGCCAACATTTTAAATATAAAAGAAAAAAAAATATTTTGTCGTGTGTGTGTGTGTGTGTGTTTTATGCAATGAGGCTTTAAAACTAAGTCATATGTAAGTTTAGTTGTATTTTAGGAGATTTGCCATTAAAAAAAATTCTATCTAAGGAAGAGAGTGATTTATTTGAGAAAGACGGTAATATTTGAGAAGTAAGTTTAGGGGAGAATGTGTTTTTATAGATCATCATTTAAAAAAAAATATTTTTTTATTTTATTTTATATAAAAATCATAAATATAAATATATATTAGAGGAATTAAAAAATAAAAAAATATGAATTGCATTTGTATACCACAGTCTATGTATAATGGCCAGAAGGAAATTAGACTTGTATTGGTAGAGTATATGGTATGTGATAAGATTTTTCATTTGAAATGCTTATATAAGAGTAGTAAGAATGTAAATGGTGTATGGATGTGTAGAGTAAGTATAAATGTTATAAAAGGTGAAAAGCAGTGTCAGGAAAAATGGAAGAAAATGTGAATAAGGATGATTGAATGGAGTACATATTTAATGGAGTGACAAGAAATATGGATAACAGAATAAGTTGTGCAATGGAGATAGTTAAGCAAAGAATACATAAAATAGAGGAAGAGGTAAAGGATATAGAGGTAAAATTAAAAGTGTTAGACATGAAGTGTGAGCAGACCAATAAATTAAAGAATAGTAATAATAAGGAGGAAGTCCAGAAGGTGGAAGATAATGTTATGGATGAAGTAGGTAAAGTAAACTAAGAAATAGTCTTGATAGGGGATTCACTAATTAGAGGATGTAGAGATATAATTGCAAGGGAAAAAAGAAATAGCTATGTAAGAGTATGTTTTCCTGGAGATAGAATTAGATTTGTTACAGATATGGTAAAGATGTAGGGGAATAGAGATATTTATGTTATGATAGGGATAAATAATTTGTCAGAGCAACTGGAGAGAATAATGGATAATGACAAAGAATTCATTAGTAGTTTGAATAAGGTTAAAAAGAGTAGGAGTAGTTGGATTACTATCAAGATTTGACAATAGGTATATATTATATAGGGCATGTTCTGTAAATGCAAGATTGAGAAAATTATGTAAGAGAAATAATGTTATGTTTGTGGATGTGTGGGATTTTTTTTATTAAGATGGCTTGCACTTATCAAAACAAGTAAGTAAGTAATTAGGGGTTTGATTTCTGAAAATATATACTTTGGGGAACTTATAAAAGGGGTAGGGTTTTAAATTACAATATTATCAAAAAGAAGGTTAAGAATGGAAGAGGTGTAAGAAGTAAACAAAGGGTAGCTAATTCAGATATATATGCAAATGTAGAGAGGAAAATAGGTCTGTAAAATTTATGATAAACGAGCTAATTACGAATGTTATAGGGAAGAAAGAGTCAAAATAATTTATAAAAGCATAGTAAGAAAGAAAACAAATGATAAAATTGGATATTTTAATATGCAAGATGGTACAAGACCAGAAAAGTAGTTGGAATTAAACAAAGCAATTTAAAATGAAGGGCTTAAAGTATTAGCACTAGTAGAAACACATATAAGTGGAGAAGAACCTACTCTGCATTTGGTATGACAGGGTATAAATAGAAAAAAAAAAGAAATGGTGGTATAAAAATTATGTAAAAAAATATTTAAATACTGTAAAATGACAAGAACATTTGTGATTTGAGATATGATTAGGAAGACAAAAATGGTTGGTGGATACCGTGTATATGGCCATTGAAAATAATCAAACTATAATGGAGTTGCATATATAAATGCCTAGTTAAGGATATACAGAGTTCCAAAAAAAGGTGAAGAAAATAATGGTTAAAGGTGATATGGATAACAAGAATGGACAGCTTCTAAAAAAATTTTGTCAGAGAGTTTATTTGAGCATTGGAAATGTATTGAATGTTGGACTACAATTGATATATTTTACACAATAGATTACCTATTAGTAAAGAAATAAGGAATAAATAAAATACAGAAAATTAAAGTGTTTGATAATAAAGAGAGAGCATGTAATAGTGATCATAATTTTTTTTATAATAGAAATGGTTAGTAATGTGATGGAAATAATAAAAGTAGAAAGGATAGTGAAAGATGTGGACGAAGAATGAATGATAAAAATAAGTTAGAAAAATATAAAATAAAAGTAGAAGAAATCATAAAAGAGTTTGTTGGGGTAAATATAAAAACTGGTATGGTGAAGTAGAAAAAGTGGAATATGTGGTTTTAGGTAAGAATATTCATAAAAATAAAAGTAATAAAAAAGTGAGAATTAGAAAAATTGTAGAAAAGGAAATACAGAGAATATAAATGTGTTATTAAAAACAAAAAAGGTGAAAAAGTTGTTAATATTAATTTGGAAAACTATTTTTTATAAAAGAAATGGGCTAAAATAGATAATTATAGAGAGAGAAAGTGGAAGAGATGAGAGTGAAAAAATTTGGAATTATAATAAAAGAAGCATATAGGGAAGAGAGAAATGGTATTATTAAATGATGTGTATATCTAGAGAAAAATTAAAGAATCTTAGATAAGTATCTAATGAATATAGAAAAGATGTTAGGTGTGGAGGGTAGAGAGATAACAAACCTAAAACTGCATTTAAATGGAAATATTAGTTTTACAGAAAATGAAGTAAATGAGTCAGGGAAGAAATTGAAAAGTGGAAAGGCAAGAGATTTAGGTGAATGGACAGCAGTGATGGTGAGGAACTTGGGAAATAGGGCAAAAGACAGAATTTCAAGGTAGTTGTAATAATACAACAGTAAGGCTATTATTTGAAGGAAAGGTTAAGGACTCTAAACAGATAAACAATTATAGACAAATAGTGGTAATACCAGGGTTATATAAAGTTTTTGCATACATGATGGTTAAAGGAAGACAAAATGGAAGAAAGAAAATAATATAGTGGGAGAAATGCAAGGAGGTGTTAGAATGGATAGGAATATAGGAGATAGTTTTTGTAGAGAAACAACTTATAGTTATGAGTAGGAATACAGGTAAACAATTATATATGGTCTTTATATATATCAAGAAGGCATACGATAGAGTAAATAGAAATAGATTATGGGTAAGTTTAGTAAATTTTGAAATAAATGTACCTTTAGTGCACTTATTAAGAGATTATATAAAAATGCTTACTATATGTATCAATTAGGAAATATAGAGTCAGTTAAAGATAAAAATGGGATTGGACTAAGGTAAGGATGTTCTATATCATCTGTTTGGTTTTTATTATATTTGAGAGAAATGGAGAGAGCAAAAGAAAGAATAGGAAAAGGAGTAGTTACCATTAATAAATGGCAATGAAGTGTATACATTATTAGGTCTTTTATTTACTGATGATATCTTCTTATTCACAAAAAGTAGTGAAGATGTGGAAGTTATTCTGAAGATGTGCACAAAGGTAGGTAAATAGATGGGTTTTAAATTTAGTGAAGAAAAATCAAAAGTAATACTGATAAATACTTTGGAAAAAGAAGAGAAAGGATTTTTATTAGGGGATATTAAGTTAAATGTGGTGAATAAGTATAACTACATGGGAATTATCATAAATAATCAGAGAAATTTCTTGGATGAATGGGATAAAAAATTGATAAATGAAGCAAAAAAAAAAAGGGACTGTTAAAGAAATTAGACAGTGTTTTTATATAATAAATATGATGTAGCAAGAATTATTTGGAAGGGAGTGGCAGTATAAATATTAACCTATGGTAATGATGTGTTATGTGTTAGTAAAGAGTTGTTAGATTAGTTAGAAAAATACAAAGAGAAGTAGGAAGACATGCATTAGATGCAGATGTGTGGATGGCAATAAGAGGCAAATCAAGGAGAAATTGGTTAGCCAAGTTTTTATATGAGAGATGCAAAAAGCAAAATCAAAATGTTCAGTAGATTGCAATTCGTTGATAGTAAAACTATAACCAAAATAGTATTTAATTGGGTTAGAAGTAAAGGACAGAGAATGAGATGGATGAGAAACATAATATGCAGAAGATTTCAAAAAAGACTTTATGGCTATGTACAAAAGGTGGGATAATTGTGTTAAGAGGCTTGGTGACTGTTACAGTGGCAAGGAATGGCACAGCAGAATGGATGTATTAATAAAAATTAGAGTGTTGGCAAGATAGAGAATTAATATGGATAGTAAAAAAAAAAATGTACATAGAAGTAAACAGAATATTGGGTGTGAGTTCATTTATGATAATTGCAAGGAAAGTAATTTACTGTTTAATGCTTGAACAGTATCATTAGCAATAAGTGAATCTACACATAATTGGAAAAATGTGAACAATTTAATCTGCAAGTTCTGTAAAGAAGGCACGGAAAGTATTAGGCATCTGCTAATTGAATGTAAATGCTTACAAGCAGAAAGGGTATGGTTTCTTTATTTTTATGCTGGGTTTGGAAACAGATGAAGAGAATTTAGATATAAAAGTCATAGAGTGGACAAAAATAGTGTTGTGGAAATTATATTCAGCAGTATAAAAGAATATAGGAAAAACATGTGGTGGGAAATGAAATGAGAAGGGAAGGTGGCAAACAGAACAGGTTTCTCTGGGTATGGCTGAGAGATTCATGACATTCTTTTTGTAACCCTTTCTTAGAAAGCTTCACAAGCTTGAAAATTAGTTCAGACATTTTATTATTATTACAAGTTGCAATCAGGATTAGCAGTTGATGGTCAATGTCTATTTAAAAAAGTGCAAAGACACATGTTAAGATTTAATCCTTTTGTTGCCAGCCACACTCCACAAATGACAGTAAGTAAAATAGTATTATTTGTTGTCTTTCAGTATAATTCACTAAAGAGTGTCATCTAAAGAATTTCATTTCTAGCATGACTAAATGATGCACAAAAAGTTTGTCCAAAAATTGTGTCAAACATAAATTACTAAGAACAGGGAAATTCCATGTAGAAATCCTTAAGAATTAACATTAAAATTCAATGGATTTGTAATTTTTTAATTCCTAATTACTATTTTGTAAGTTTACATGCATAAAAAGTTAAAGACAATCAAAATTACAAATGAACCATCTACATTTAAAAGAGAAATGAATCTATAAAAGTAAACTATCAAAGACTTTATTGATTAAATAAAATATGCCATTAAAGATTCCCATGAATAAAAAAGCTTTAATGAAATTTTAAATATATATACGACTGACTTTATGAAAAAAAATAAAAAATTTCAGAGCCCTATTTGTTCAACTTAGTTACGCATTTTAAGTTGTATTTCAGTAATTTCCACTTTGTAAATTACATTTTTTTGATAACTTAATATAACAGTTATATTTCAAAAGTAAGAATAAAGTTATACATTAAACAATATTTTAAAATATAAAGAAAATCATATTCATTTTCAGTTGCACAAAGAATTAATATATTAATTTAGATATTTTATAAAAGCTAGATTTATTTAAACTCATTTTAAAAACTATATACTTAGAAATTCATTTTGATTAACTTTTTACATATATAGTTGTTATTTTCAAACAAATATACTTGCAATGTTTATATATTATTATAATAATCATTAATGTTACTAAGTAAATGTTTTGTTATTAAAAGTCCAGTCCTAGTTCCTTATTTTCCAATCAATATTCATTTTATATATAAAAGTAATGACATTACAATTACATATCTTTAATTTATGATTTGATAAGCTGATGAAATTTATGTTTTGATTGATCAAATTTTGTAATTAATGTATGATATGTGCAGATGTATACACAGGCTTACTGATAATATAAATATTTCATCTCTGTAAAAATGTGTGTATAGTTTAGAATAATTGCTTATCCATTGTTGCATACATCTATACATGCAAACACACATTGATATTTCGATTTACTTTGACATATTTAATAATTGTAAGTCAGCATGATCAACACAATCATTATAATAACCATCAATGTCACTTATCAGTTTTTAAATACAATTGTATATACAATTAAATATTTGTCAATTCAAATTAAAGCTAGGTAATTGATATCAATTGTAGTTACCATTATAAATTTGATCAAACCAATGTGACATTTTATAGAGTCCTTGATAATATATATATATATATATATATAAAATACATATTTTGCGGGTTCATCCGTGTTAAAAACTTTTAATACCAATACACTGACGTTTCGACTTGGTCACACAAGCCATGGCTTGTGTGACCAAGTCGAAACGTCAGTAAATTGATATTAAAAGTTTTTAACACGGATGAACCCGCAAAATATGTATTTTATATATTTAACCCGTGCAAATCTTCGTTTTAACATATATATATATATATATATCAATATATATATATATATATATATATATATATATATATATATATATATATATTTATATATTCAAATATATGTATATTTTCTATACTAAACTTAATGTAATTAGAAGGCCTTGAACTCATATTTTCTAGTTCTCTACAGCTAAGCAATCAATCTTATACAACCAATATCCATGTCCACACTAATCAGTTGGTTGAGATCATCATAATCTCCCACACATATATATACAATCAGTGCTCACTTTATATTAAGACAGCAATTCATCAAACTTTAATGGACACATATCAATTTTCTCCACCCTTCAACTCTTTAGTCATCCATATTATTGAAAATCAGATGATAAAACACTGAAAGCCCTTGTTGATGCCAATATTAGTGTCTTACCTATATTGACTGTACTCTGACTCCTTATATATAAGACTTTAATATGTCCATTTAAATACACATTACATATTCAGCCTGTATTCTACCCATCTCTACTCTGTGTATTTAAATGGACTTAAGGTCTTACAGATGATGAGTCAAAATGACTTAAAGTCAACATGGGTATGCCAATAATATTAGCATCAACAAAAGCTTTGAATGTTCCCATCATCAGATTTTCAATGATATGAATGGCTGAAGAGTTGGAGGTAAAGAAGTTTGAAGGTTGTCCATTAAAGATTGAAAATTTGCTATCATAACATAAACTGAGCATTGATTGTATATATATGTGGGAGATGGTGATCTGGATGAATTGATGTGTGATGGTTCATCATAAAATACTTATATTGGAGATTTTTTTCACATATATGTGGTCATGCGTCTTGGTTGTCTAAGACAGACTGAATATTTGTAGGGGGTTTGATGTTCTGAATTCAAGTTCTTCCAATTATATATATATATATATATATGACTATAGATGGCATTATACCAAAAACACCTTCAAGCGTTTGTTTACATAAACATCAGAGCGAGTATTTCAATATCTCTAACTTAATTTCCACCTTCATTTCATGATTTCAAGCTATTTGCTATCGTCAGCGAAGGACAGGATTAAGAAACTAGATCTAAAACATAAACTCTGAGCGTTTAAGAAACAGTTTCTATTCAGCTTGCAAGCGTGAATCTTTTAGACACGTAATGTCTTCAAACTCAGCATCGCATGCCAGATAGCTACATGGGTCTGATATCAGTTCAGCATCACCCCATAGTAGAAATCTCTGCAATATATATCATTGCAAGAAAAACCCCAAAGGTACATTTATGAAAAACAAAAAACACAAGTTAAAAACTTGCATACGCTTGTATTTATGACTATAGATGGCGTTATACCAAAAACACCTTCAAGCGTTTGTTTACATAAACATCAGAGCGAGTATTTCAATATCTCTAACTTAATTTCCACCTTCATATCATGATTTCAAGCTATTTGCTATCGTCAGTGAAGGACAGGATTAAGAAACTAGATCTAAATCACAAACTCTGAGCATTTAAGAAACAGTTTCTATTCAGCTTGCAAGCGTGAATCTTTTAGACACATAATGACTTCAAACTCAGCATCGCATGCCAGATAGCTACATGGGTCTGATATCAGTTTAGCATCACCACATAGTACAAGTCTCTGCCATATATATCATTGCAAGAAAGACCTCAAAGGTACATTTATCAAAAACAAAAAACACAAGTTAAAAAGTTGCATACGCTTGTATTTATGACTATAGATGGCGTTATACCAAAAACATCTTCAAGCGTTTCTTTACATAAACATCAGAGTGAGTATTTCAATATCTCTAACTTAATTTCCACCTTCATATCATTATTTCAAGCTATTTGCTATCGTCAGTGAAGGACAGGATTAAGAAACTAGATCTAAATCACAAACTCTGAGAGTTTAAGAAACAGTTTCTATTCAGCTTGCAAGCGTGAATCTTTTAGACATATAATGTCTTCAAACTCAGCATCGCATGCCAGATAGCAACATGAGTCTGATATCAGTTCAGCATCCTCACTTAGTAGAAGTCTCTGCAATATATATCATTGCAAGAAAGACCTCAAAGGTACATTTATGAAAAACAAAAAACACAAGTTAAAAACTTGCATACGCTTGTATTTATGACAATAGATGGCGTTTTACCAAAAACACCTTCAAGCGTTTGTTTACATAAACGTCAGAGCGAGTATTTCAATATCTCTAACTTAATTTCCACCTTCATATCATGATTTCAAGTTATTTGCTATCGTCAGGGAAGGACAGCAATAAGAAACTAGATCTAAAACACAAACTCTGAGCATTTAAGAAACAGTTTCTATTCAGCTTGCAAGCGTTAATCTTTTAGACACGTAATGTCTTCAAACTCAGCATCGCATGCCAGATAGCTTGAAATCATGATATGAAGGTGAAAATTAAACTAGAGATATTGAAATACTCGCTCTGACATTTATGTAAACAAATGCTTGAAGGTGTTTTTGGTATAACGCCATCTATAGTCATAAATACAAGCGTATGCAAGTTTTTAACTTGTGTTTTTTGTTTTTCATAAATGTACCTTTGTGGTCTTTCTTGCAATGATATATATTGCAGAGACTTTTACTATGTGGTGATTCTGAACTGATATCAGACCCATGTAGCTATCTGGCATGCGATGCTGAGTTTGAAGACATTACATGTCTAAAAGATTCACGCTTGCAAGCTGAATAGAAACTGTTTCTTAAACGCTCAGAGTTTGTGTTTTAGATCTAGTTTCTTAATCCTGTCCTTCACTGACGATAGCAAATAGCTTGAAATCATGATATGAAGGTGGAAATTAAGTTAGAGATATTGAAATACTCGCTCTGACGTTTATGTAAACAAACGCTTGAAGGTGTTTTTTGGTATAACACCATCTATAGTCATAAATACAAGCGTATGCAAGTTTTTAACTTGTGTTTTTTGTTTTTCATATATATATATATTGTAGAATAAAATTACTCTTCACACATGCACTATTAGATTGATATTTAATTTAAATGCACTCACCCGTCAATAAAGACTATTCTATACAAACCAACCCTTATTATCATGTTTAAATCAGAACTTGATCTTATTATTAACCTGATATTTCAATTGACATATTTTCTTCCTTGTGTTATTGAAAATAAATATATACAAAGTGTATATAGAGAAAAGCTTTATTTAATCTTAACAGCATAGTATGCTTAGCATGCTTTCACTAATAGTCATATTTATAGCAATAGATGCCCAAGGAGTGGTTAGGATTAAATAAAGATTTTCTCTATATATATTTTGTATATATTTGTCTTAAATTACATTGTTCTGAGAAAAGTTTATTAGAATTTTGAAGTTTCTTGTGATATATAAATTAAATTTGTATAAATAATTTATCAGTTGAAATATCAGGCTCATTATAAGATCAAGTCCTGATTTAAGGAATTTTGTCAATTTAAATATCAACCTCACAATAAAATCAAGTTTTAATTTAAGCACATTCATTAAGGGTTGGTTTATATAAAAATAAATTCTAAGTATAAGTATTTTTTTTTGTTTTTACAACACTTTTGATGGATGAGTGCATATAAATTTAATATCACTCTAACACCACCTGTGAGAAGAGTAATTTCTTTCCATTCCTAAATTTTACCTCATTAAAAATAAATAGACATTTTGTTTGTAAAAAGGAGAAGTTGGTAAAATAATTTCAAATATTGTTTAAGTTACATAATTAAAAAATGTAGGAAATCATGTGAGGTTCCATTATTATTATAATAAAAATGAATATTATATTCGTGTTTATTAAATCTCCTATTAGAAAAAAAAACTTAGAACATTGTCTTTTTTTTATTAAAATATTTTTATTTCTTTTTATTTTAATCTTGAATATTTCTTCTGCAAATTTGCAGAATAAGCAAGAAAATTTAATTAATTTACAAATATTTCTGAGATTTTAGCTTGTTTATACTTTTTGGAATGAAAGCTAAGTTAATTAAAAAGCAAAGAAAAACAAAAGTGAGAAAGATGTAAGATAATTTTTGTAGTTATAGTTGTTGTATGTTTTGATCTGCTTGCATCATGGATTGATTAGAAATAAATAATGTCACTTTTAAGGAACCACATCACAATTAAAATAATATTTATGTAGTAAGTTTTCTTTCAACTGTTGGGGATAATGTAATATAGTAGGAAGCTACTTTTGAAATATATATATATGAAAAACAAAAAACAAGTTAATCACGTAACCTGCTATCACTTGTTATTTATGTCCAAAAGATGGCGCTATACCAAAACCGCCGAACAAGTGTAAGATTTGTTTTACATAAACGAAAAAAGAGTCAGAAATTAACTATCTCTTTCATTTGCTCACCCCCAGATCAGCTGATTTCAAGCTGGTTTGCTATCCTCAGTGGGGGATAGAGTATAGAAACTAGATCTAAAACACTGACTCTCAAGTGTTTATGCAAAACGTTTCTATCAGATTGCAAGCGTGAATTTTTTAGACCGGTAAAGTCTTCAAACTCAGCCTAGCAAGCCAGATATTTATATGGGTCTGATCTCAGTTCAGAATCACCATATAATCAAAGTCTCTGCAATATATATCATTGCAAGAAAACTTTAAAGGTACATTTATGAAAAACAAAAAACAAGTTAATCACGTAACCTGCTATCACTTGTTATTTATGTCCAAAAGATGGCGCTATACCAAAACCGCCGAACAAGTGTAAGATTTGTTTTACATAAACGAAAAAAGAGTCAGAAATTAACTACCTCTTTCATTTTCTCACCCCCAGATCAGCTGATTTCAAGCTGGTTTGCTATCCTCAGTGGGGGATAGAGTATAGAAACTAGATCTAAAACACTGACTCTCAAGTGTTTATGCAAAACGTTTCTATCAGATTGCAAGCGTGAATTTTTTAGACCGGTAAAGTCTTCAAACCCAGCCTAGCAAGCCAGATATTTATATGGGTCTGATCTCAGTTCAGAATCACCATATAATCAAAGTCTCTGCAATATATATCATTGCAAGAAAACTTTAAAGGTACATTTATGAAAAACAAAAAACAAGTTAATCACGTAACCTGCTATCACTTGTTATTTATGTCCAAAAGATGGCGCTATACCAAAACCGCCGAACAAGTGTAAGATTTGTTTTACATAAACGAAAAAAGAGTCAGAAATTAACTACCTCTTTCATTTGCTCACCCCCAGATCAGCTGATTTCAAGCTGGTTTGCTATCCTCAGTGGTGGATAGAGTATAGAAACTAGATCTAAAACACTGACTCTCAAGTGTTTATGCAAAACGTTTCTATCAGATTGCAAGCGTAAATTTTTTAGACCGGTAAAGTCTTCAAACCCAGCCTAGCAAGCCAGATATTTATATGGGTCTGATCTCAGTTCAGAATCACCATATAATCAAAGTCTCTGCAATATATATCATTGCAAGAAAACTTTAAAGGTACATTTATGAAAAACAAAAAACAAGTTAATCACGTAACCTGCTATCACTTGTTATTTATGTCAAAAAGATAGCGCTATACCAAAACCGCCGAACAAGTGTAAGATTTGTTTTACATAAACGAAAAAAGAGTCAGAAATTAACTATCTCTTTCATTTGCTCACCCCCAGATCAGCTGATTTCAAGCTGGTTTGCTATCCTCAGTGGGGGATAGAGTATAGAAACTAGATCTAAAACACTGACTCTCAAGTGTTTATGCAAAACGTTTCTATCAGATTGCAAGCATGAATTTTTTAGACCGGTAAAGTCTTCAAATCCAGCCTAGCAAGCCAGATATTTATATGGGTCTGATCTCAGTTCAGAATCACCATATAATCAAAGTCTCTGCAATATATATCATTGCAAGAAAACTTTAAAGGTACATTTATGAAAAACAAAAAACAAGTTAATCACGTAACCTGCTATCACTTGTTATTTATGTCCAAAAGATAGCGCTATACCAAAACCACCGAACAAGTGTAAGATTTGTTTTACATAAACGAAAAAAGAGTCAGAAATTAACTACCTCTTTCATTTTCTCACCCCCAGATCAGCTGATTTCAAGCTGGTTTGCTATCCTCAGTGGGGGATAGAGTATAGAAACTAGATCTAAAACACTGACTCTCAAGTGTTTATGCAAAACGTTTCTATCAGATTGCAAGCGTGAATTTTTTAGACCGGTAAAGTCTTCAAACCCAGCCTAGCAAGCCAGATATTTATATGGGTCTGATCTCAGTTCAGAATCACCATATAATCAAAGTCTCTGCAATATATATCATTGCAAGAAAACTTTAAAGGTACATTTATGAAAAACAAAAAACAAGTTAATCACGTAACCTGCTATCACTTGTTATTTATGTCCAAAAGATGGCGCTATACCAAAACCGCCGAACAAGTGTAAGATTTGTTTTACATAAACGAAAAAAGAGTCAGAAATTAACTACCTCTTTCATTTGCTCACCCCCAGATCAGCTGATTTCAAGCTGGTTTGCTATCCTCAGTGGGGGATAGAGTATAGAAACTAGATCTAAAACACTGACTCTCAAGTGTTTATGCAAAACGTTTCTATCAGATTGCAAGCGTGAATTTTTTAGACCGGTAAAGTCTTCAAACCCAGCCTAGCAAGCCAGATATTTATATGGGTCTGATCTCAGTTCAGAATCACCATATAATCAAAGTCTCTGCAATATATATCATTGCAAGAAAACTTTAAAGGTACATTTATGAAAAACAAAAAACAAGTTAATCACGTAACCTGCTATCACTTGTTATTTATGTCCAAAAGATGGCACTATACCAAAACCGCCGAACAAGTGTAAGATTTGTTTTACATAAACGAAAAAAGAGTCAGAAATTAACTACCTCTTTCATTTGCTCACCCCCAGATCAGCTGATTTCAAGCTGGTTTGCTATCCTCAGTGGGGGATAGAGTATAGAAACTAGATCTAAAACACTGACTCTCAAGTGTTTATGCAAAACGTTTCTATCAGATTGCAAGCGTGAATTTTTTAGACCGATAAAGTCTTCAAACCCAGCCTAGCAAGCCAGATATTTATATGGGTCTGATCTCAGTTCAGAATCACCATATAATCAAAGTCTCTGCAATATATATCATTGCAAGAAAACTTTAAACGTACATTTATGAAAAACAAAAAACAAGTTAATCACGTAACCTGCTATCACTTATTATTTATGTCCAAAAGATGGCGCTATACCAAAACCTCCGAACAAGTGTAAGATTTGTTTTACATAAACGAAAAAAGAGTCAGAAATTAACTACCTCTTTCATTTGCTCACCCCCAGATCAGCTGATTTGCTATCCTCAGTGGGGGATAGAGTATAGAAACTAGATCTAAAACACTGACTCTCAAGTGTTTATGCAAAACGTTTCTATCAGATTGCAAGCGTGAATTTTTTAGACCGGTAAAGTCTTCAAACCCAGCCTAGCAAGCCAGATATTTATATGGGTCTGATCTCAGTTCAGAATCACCATATAATCAAAGTCTCTGCAATATATATCATTGCAAGAAAACTTTAAAGGTACATTTATGAAAAACAAAAAACAAGTTAATCACGTAACCTGCTATCACTTGTTATTTATGTCCAAAAGATGGCGCTATACCAAAACCGCCGAACAAGTGTAAGATTTGTTTTACATAAACAAAAAAAGAGTCAGAAATTAACTACCTCTTTCATTTGCTCACCCCCAGATCAGCTGATTTCAAGCTGGTTTGCTATCCTCAGTGGGGGATAGAGTATAGAAACTAGATCTAAAACACTGACTCTCAAGTGTTTATGCAAAACGTTTCTATCAGATTGCAAGCGTGAATTTTTTAGACCGGTAAAGTCTTCAAACCCAGCCTAGCAAGCCAGATATTTATATGGGTCTGATCTCAGTTCAGAATCACCATATAATCAAAGTCTCTGCAATATATATCATTGCAAGAAAACTTTAAAGGTACATTTATGAAAAACAAAAAACAAGTTAATCACGTAACCTGCTATCACTTGTTATTTATGTCCAAAAGATGGCGCTATACCAAAACCACCGAACAAGTGTAAGATTTGTTTTACATAAACAAAAAAAGAGTCAGAAATTAACTACCTCTTTCATTTGCTCACCCCCAGATCAGCTGATTTCAAGCTGGTTTGCTATCCTCAGTGGGGGATAGAGTATAGAAACTAGATCTAAAACACTGACTCTCAAGTGTTTATGCAAAACGTTTCTATCAGATTGCAAGCGTGAATTTTTCAGACCGGTAAAGTCTTCAAACCCAGCCTAGCAAGCCAGATATTTATATGGGTCTGATCTCAGTTCAGAATCACCATATAATCAAAGTCTCTGCAATATATATCATTGCAAGAAAACTTTAAAGGTACATTTATGAAAAACAAAAAACAAGTTAATCACGTAACCTGCTATCACTTGTTATTTATGTCCAAAAGATGGCGCTATACCAAAACCGCCGAACAAGTGTAAGATTTGTTTTACATAAACGAAAAAAGAGTCAGAAATTAACTACGTCTTTCATTTGCTCACCCCCAGATCAGCTGATTTCAAGCTGGTTTGCTATCCTCAGTGGGGGATAGAGTATAGAAACTAGATCTAAAACACTGACTCTCAAGTGTTTATGCAAAACGTTTCTATCAGATTGCAAGCGTGAATTTTTTAGACCGGTAAAGTCTTCAAACCCAGCCTAGCAAGCCAGATATTTATATGGGTCTGATCTCAGTTCAGAATCACCATATAATCAAAGTCTCTGCAATATATATCATTGCAAGAAAACTTTAAAGGTACATTTATGAAAAACAAAAAACAAGTTAATCACGTAACCTGCTATCACTTGTTATTTATGTCCAAAAGATGGCGCTATACCAAAACCGCCGAACAAGTGTAAGATTTGTTTTACATAAACGAAAAAAGAGTCAGAAATTAACTACCTCTTTCATTTGCTCACCCCCAGATGAGCTGATTTCAAGCTGGTTTGCTATCCTCAGTGGGGGATAGAGTATAGAAACTAGATCTAAAACACTGACTCTCAAGTTTTTATGCAAAACGTTTCTATCAGATTGCAAGCGTGAATTTTATATATATATAAAGTATTCACTACTTTACCACAGCGTTAATAATAAAAGGCTAAAGGTTTTTTGTCTGTTATCTGCAAAGATTTTTACTTCATAATGAGATGCTGACATATAAATCACTTACAAGTTAGATATTGGTACTCTGCCTAAAGTAAGATTTTAAAATAACCTGCCAAAGGCGAGAGAGAATGGAAAACAACAATTAATATAAATACCATAATATTCAGTATCATGATGATGAATATATCTACAGACCAATACCTCACTATATATATATATATTAATGAAAGTTAAATTAAAAAAAACATAGACTGATAAAATATTAAGAAAATGTGAAAGTGAATCATAATAATATCTGCAAGAAGATGCATAGGAACAATAGAAGCATATTTGTGACATCTAATGAATCTAAAAGTTATCAAGTCAAAAAATATTTAGATTTAAAAATATGAAATGTATATTTACTAATTCTGCAAGTTTCAGCTGCATGGTATTACCGATTATTTGATGATGATGATGTCATTTTCTGCTTTTTTTCACTTTTTTGAGTCCACTTATAGCACTATTTTATCAGTTATGCATTCATTTGATGATAGAAACTGGAACTAAAATAAATATAGATTTATGAGATCAATAAAAGTCTAAAAACATCAGAAATGAGCTTTTAACTTTAGTGATTAATAATTTCTCTGAGCTTGAGATAGAAATTGTAAATTCCTATTCTTTGAAGTATTAAAATTTCCTTCCACTTCTTATTTGCATTGCTGAATTATATATAATATAATACACCATATACACCTTAATTGACACTCTACAATGCAATTTAACATATGATTTAATTTATCTCCTCTTGCCTACAGTTTTAACTGTCCATCATTCATCATCAGAGCTTTTAAGGTGAAATTCCTAGTCTGTTGATGCTAGCAATGAACAATAAAATTCTACATTTTCCATAGTTTACATAAATATTCATGATTATTTTTTACAAACTATTTATATAGTAATTATTAAGAAAGAAATATTTATATGATTACACTTATATTTTCTTCAAATATGCATTATTTTTTTAAATACAAGTTAAGAAATTTGTAATAATCATAAAAATGAAATTTCAATCCATAATGCTCTATCAAACACATAGTACAGAAATTTTGTGATATTTTAATAACTTTAATGCAATATTAAATTTTAGAACAAAATTGTAAAATTTTATGATGACTTAACAATAATTTATTAAAGTTTTACAAGTTAAGTTTAATTAATCATAATTTTTTTATACGTTTTACAAAGACATGATGATCATCCAATATGACAAAGTTATTATTCTCATTACATGTTTCACTTCATTTTTTTTTATATTTACAAAGTTCAAATATATATTTTTTAAATGTTTCTCTTTTGTAAATTTATATTTTTTATAAACTAAACACAATTTATTAATTCATAATACAGAATAAAGGTTTTAATGATAAAATAAAGTATTGAATTATAACTCAAATTGCCACTAGCTCAGATGCAAAAAATGTTGAAATGTGGAAAGGTTAATATAAAAAAAATGATAATCAAAATATGTAACTGCAATCAGTATGTAAAAAATGCATTGAATGAATAAAATAAAGAAAGCATAGACAGAATATATGTCATTTAAATCAAGTTTTGAATCATATTGTACTTCTTCATCTAAAGCATTTGTACTAGTTTATTTGACATAAGAGTGATGTATGTTAATGATGAGGGAAACAAGATGCACCTAGTATTATTATAACCAAATAAATGAGTCCTGATATTTTTGTTTATCTTATGATGATATAGATATAAATATGTAATTTGTTTATTATGGATAATATTTCCCAATAAGTATTTTAGTGAAAAGCTTATTTTTTATGTTAAGTTTCTTGAGAATATTACAATTCCCAAGAGTTGTTCAGTGATCTCTTAATGGATTGTGATAGGTTACACACTACTGCATTAAAAGGACTAAGATATATATATATATATATATATATATATATATATATATATATATATATATATATATATATATATATATATATATAGTAATGGTCATATCTGTGCATTCACACAACAAAATCTAAAATTTTAGTAAATAATCCCAAGGCTGATTGAAATGAGGCTTTGAGACCCCAAATCCAATCTCACTTCAGTTACTTTATTAATGCTCAAAGATTTACTACCTTATGTATGACATATATGAGACTATGCTTAATTCCTTAATTCATGTGCCAGCAGTAGCACATTGGTGGAACATGAGACTATGATTAATAATGGTCATATTTACTAAGTATGGCTATATAAATGTGACCCAACCAAAATATATCACTAAATTTGGATTGTGATTCATAAATAACTAAATAATAATCAATAATTTATTAATGAATAATGAGCAAAAATTGAGACACTAAGCAAAGTTATATATTAAATAAATTTAATATAAGCCAAAATTAATATAAAATTAAAAAAAAAACAATTAATTATGTGAAATTTGTCTCACTCACAGGTGATGATGATTTAATAGGTTTACAGACTTTTAACTCAAATATTTGGTATTTTATTTCACTGGAAGTTGATGAAGAATTTATATATTACAAGTTGTTTAATTTTTATGAGGTTTATTATTACAATATTAGAAATTGATTTCAAGTTCCACTCATAATTATCTATGCCTTATTTATGCTATGCCAATGAGAATTAGATTTGTCATAGTTAATTTGCAGAAGTGATTATCATTAATTATAAATGATCTTTTTATTCAATGAGCAATACATTTCTCTATATAGATTAAGGACTTACAAAATTAGATTCTGGTTCAGATTAAAGTTAAAACATGAATTATTATGGTGGGATGAACTGATGGTGGGTAGTAAGACTTCAGATACCAAGGCATTTATAAAATACATAATCTGAGTCTGTGCATCTTGAATATGTGCTTGATCATGGGATTCCTTACCATGTAATCAGTTACCTTAGAGCTTAGACTGTACTACTTGCTGTGAGTAAGACATTTTAGTCTGGGTGATCGAACAACTAACAAATAAATCTGGGTCCTTATGCTCCAGTTCTAAATATGAATAATTAGGTGGTCATTAAAACCAAAGCCCATTTTAAGAAAAATAGGGTTGTTTTCTCATTCTTGGTGTTCACCTTAAGATGTTGCTACTTCTAGGTAAATTCCTAGAAATATACCATTTAACTGGCCTTCACCCAACCAAAGAGGAATTTTTCTACGTTATAAATGCAGAAAAGTCCTCACATTATGTTGGATGGAGGAGGCAGCAACAGAAGCCAACACAAAGAGACTTCTTTCTATGGTAAAACACAGAAAGAGTTCCCAATAGCTGCCAGTTATGGCTTTTTTTCTATGCTAAAAGCAAAGAGAAAGAAATGCCTTGATCGGCTGGCATAGTAGTCAATTTTGTTCATCATTTTCTCGTAATAGTAGAATATCTATTTTCTCTGTAGTTTCGGGTGAGAGTGTGTGTCTTTGAAGCAGTCATAGTTTTTTAAAGTTTGATAAGATGACTATTTTTTTAATGTGTTGTAACTTACTTTACTGTTTTAAGTTTAGTAATAATGTCCTGAAGATTCCATTACGAAGGGGTAACCCTCAAAAATTGCTTTTAAGGGTGCAAAAGGGAAAAAAATTCAAGGATCACGCGAAAAGTACCGTGTTCATGAGAATTCGTCCGTGACCAGTTACTTTTGCTATATATATATATATATATATATATATATATATATATATATATATATATATATATATATATATATATATGCATGAACAAAAACAACCCACTGTCTAATTATTAGGAATTACTTGTCCGAAAAATAAAATTAGTCGGGTATTTTTTTTTTTTTTGTTTTATTACATTTATTATTTCAAAATAAGATTATTTTTTAAAACTACACACTAACAAAAACAACCCAGTTACCGATTAATTACTGTCTTTAAAAAAAAAGCAAATTCAACGGGGTTTGATTTTTTTCAATGGAGTCTTTGAATTACGGTTTGTTTGTTTTTATATATACACAAGATTTACCAAAAAAAAAAGAAACCCACTTTCTGATTAATTACTGTCAAAAGAAATGCAAATTAGTCAGCTATCATTTTTAAATTTAGTATTTCAATAACGGTATCCTTTTTATATAGAAAGACTTAAAAAAAACAACCCACTTTCTGATTTATTACTGTTCCCCCCCCCCCCCGCCCAAAAAAAAAAAAAGAAAACGGAAATTAGTCGGGTATCATTTTTCAATCGAGTCTTTTAATGACGGTCCTTACTAATAGTAGTCAGGTGTCAATTCTAAATTGCAGTATGTAAATTACGTTACTTTTGATAGATTTAGAATTACTTCTTGCTTTTTTAATAAAATGATTGATTTACTCTTGACCAAAAATACCGTAACTTTTAAAAAAAAAAGACACACATAAAGTCAAAAAAAAAAATGAGAAAAAGCCCCGTAACTTTAAAGACACACACACACAAACTCAAAAACAATCTAAGATTAATAAACATTGACTTATTACATTTTGCTTTTGAAAAAAATACCGTAACTTTAAAAAGACACACCTAAAGTCTAAAAAAAAAAATTCGAAAAAGACACGCACACAAACTCAAAAACAAGATAAGATTAATAAACATTTACTTATTACGTCTTGCTTTTGAATAAAATTATTGATTTACTCTTGCAAAAAAAAAGAGACCGTAACTTTAAAAAGACACACATAAAGTCCTCCCCCCCCAAAAAAAAAATATTAGAAAAACACTGTAACTTTAAAGACACACTCACACAAATTCAAAAACAAGATAAGATTAATAAACATTTACAAAAATGAAAAAAAACTAACATCATATAATAGTATTAGTTAGTAGAATATTTTATTACAAATCTAAGAAATCAGATCTTTTCAGATCAAATCGATCATTTAGGTCCGGCCTGGAATCGTTATATGTATATGTTTTTGATTAGCATCAACACCATTTTAAGGTGAACACCAAGGATGAGAATACAACCAAAAATAGTTGTCTGAACTAAAGTAATGGGTTGACCTTAAGCCAAGCCCATTTAACATAATATATACAGCAAGGAGTATAGGTATGTATGCACTTCCTAAGAACCCATTTGCCCCACTGACTACATCATTATATAACAAAATTCAGACACAAAACATTAGTTTCCTTCCATATATATATAACAAGGAGTATAGGCACATATGCACTTCCTAAGAACACATTTTCCCCACTGACTACATCATTATATAACAAAATTCAGATGGAAAACATTAGTTTCCTTCCATAAAATGACCGTAAATCAGTTCATAAATTAGAATTTGTAATTATGCTATTAAAAAAATATAATGAATTTAATATATATATATATATATATATATATATATATATATATATATATATATATATATATAGGCATTTACATAAATCCAAGGAGGGCTACAGCATATTTTGGGACAATTATAAGATTAAATTCTAACTTTATGCTGTATTTCATCACATCTGCTAAATATTAACCAAATAGTTCATTTATAGCAAATCTACTGCTAAGCATTTATAACTGCTTAATTACATATATAAATAAATATTATTTACTCATTTCAAAAGGAAGTTTTATTTATGCACTAATAAACATAAAATTATATAAGTTTGAGAACATCTAATCATTTCTCCTTAGTTATTTTAAATATCAATAAACTCCGTTCTGAATAAAACATAGCATAAATACACAAATAAATAATTAAAAATAATATAAGCATAGACTAACTTTAAAAGAAAGATATAAAATTATAGATAAGATTTGGCTTTATTTTGCTTAGTTATAATAAAATGAAATCAAAATAGTTTAAATCAGATTAAATTAAATCAAATCAGGCAAGACTTACAAATTAAATATTAAAATAAAATTATATTTTAGTTTAGAAGTTAATATTTGAAAAGTTGAAAATAAATTATTTTAAACAATTTTGGCCATTTACAGTAAATTTAGCTAGCTTTGAGAAGTTAGGAGATTTAGTTTAAATGTTCATTTTAGAATCTTCAGAAATTAGTTACCACTTTAAGTTCTGTTGCCCAGCATGATTGCTTGATCTTGAGCACCCTCCTATTCTTACTGCTACTGGGCTATTGTTTCATGTGTCCCCACATCTTTTAGATCACTCTTGGGATCAGAAAGCAAGTTTATTGCCTTTTTACCCCATACATGTTATTTTGTACATTTCATTACTTTCACAATAATTATAATAAAATAGAAATGGAATAAGATCCTCAAAATTGCTGAAGCAAAGTTTATATACTGATTTCTCTCCCTTCTTTCACATTAACCACACCGTGTTTACCAGTTATAATTCCAGATTTGTTATATTCTTAGAAAACCTGGTGATTCCTGCTGTTTTATTAATTTTCTTACAAGTGGGTCCCTCAATTTTGACCAGGTTAATATATTCAAACTTACTTAAAAATCTATTTTTTCTTATAACTTTTAAATAGGCCAAAATATAGTGAGAAGGATTAATTTTATTAAATTATTTTTTTATGAAAAACAAATTGAAAACTTAGTAAACATCTTTTTCTATATGTAACATGTTTAAGCGTAATTTATCTATATATGCAGAAATATTATAATTTCTATATTAACTTTACAATAATATTTAAAATAAAAGAAAATCTATAATGCTTTAAATCTATAACATTACATTTTCTTCTGCATATATGTAGGTTTTGGTTACACATGCAGCAAGATTTATATTTATTAAAATACAATAATATATATATATATATATGTGTGTGTGTGCAAATACACTGATTTATTACACATATATGTGCACATCCAGCAGTGTATGCTATAATATACATACACATAACTATAATTATTAATTTTTAAAATTGGTCTAATATATGAGGATTTGGATATATATGTACAGAAATAAATTACTACTATAGCATATAGCAGGTGAAACAAGATGATAGATAGATTTGACTGTTTCAATATACATATCTAGCAACTTTCTTAATAGATATTTATTAAAGGTGGATATATATATATATATATATCCACCTTTAATAAATATCTATTATATATATATATATATATATATATATATATATATATATAGAGAGAGAGAGAGAGAGAGAGAGAGAGAGAGAATGTGTACCAATGGAAATGGTTATTTTGCATTGTCATACAGAGAGATATTTAATAGCATTGGTTAATTAATCAATATTTTATACTTTTTTGTAAAATATTGTAATTAATATATTCTTTCACACATTTTTACATATCACCTACAGTATATTGTACTGGTCAGATTTGTATGTTCATTTAACAAGAGTGAAAATCTGAGTGAAAGTACCTTAAACCCAATCATGCTTGAGATACACAAGTCAGGAGCAATCATGAATTCTTTTATATTTGTCTATTCTCTAAATCTATAACATTATGAACAACATCTTTGATGATAACATATAAATTTCATTTATTCCAGTCCTGGAGACACAGCAGAGAGACAAGAGATTTTCAAAAAAAATATCAAATTAATTACTGAATAATCCCTCATTTGAGAGGAGAGCTTCTTATTTATAATGATATTTTACTAAATACAAACTTAGTGAAATGTAGATGGCTAGCCTGATATAATAGAGAGCATTGATTATAAATATAAAGCAAGCCCCCATAAAGAACATGCATTAAACAACACCAAACAATAGATTATTGAAATAATAATTGAATGTTAATAATACTATTAATCTAATGAGTGAGGACTCGAATACCTATATAGTAACATATGTAAGTTTAATAAACACAAAACAATAAGCCTATTTACATGTGACAACATAAGTTAATACAAGGTAGGTTTCACATGATCGATAGTAATGATGTGTGCACTCTATAATTTATAAAGTTATCACTGTGCATTACAAAACATGGATTATGACTGTATGACAGAGTGCACAAATAGAAAATTTACATATACATAATATATGATGGGTACTCATGAAAGTGCAGCTTAATATGCTAATTAAAAGAAGATATATTTAAATTAGATTTACAATATTATGCTATAACAGACAAGACATTGAATTATAAGTTCATGGTGCTGATGAAATGATAGCATTAAATGTTGAGTCTGCCTTTGAAACAAGAGGCTTCATAATTTATTAATGAAGATGGGAATCCATATGAATCTGTGACAAGATGGACTTTGGAGGAATGGTTGCTAGGAGATGCTAGTGTTATCCCATGCAGAGTCTCTCTACAATCTGACATTGTTGTGGAGTCAATATTCCCAACTCCCATTATGGAACAAATCATAAGAAGAATAATCTGGAACCTCCATTTATCAGTTATGGCAAAGCAATAATACGAAACTTAATGCTATCAGGAGTAAGCAATGCTGAAATAAGATTCAGGTCCACAATGACCCTGAGATTAATTAAAGCCCAAATAAACTATTAATATCTAGGACAATGACATGACAAAATTAACCCATCCTTAAAGATATGCACATGACCTTGAATAATAATTAAAATGTCAAAAAAATATTGTTTCCTTCATTAAACAAACCTAACTATGCCGAATGGTCAAATTAATTATGTAGTTAAATTATAACACTTGAAGGCATGACAAATAAATGACTAATTATGAAACAGAAAATTGAGGTCATCAAATCTACTTTAAAGAATATAAAATAGAATTAAACCCATAGCTTATTGGTATCATAAATGACAGTGCTCTAGTCTGCCATTAAACACATACACTATTAATAATAATATTCAATAGAGTTAACCTTCATTTGGTGAGGAAACTTACAGTATGATATTTAAATCTCCCACAATATAGGTATAGAGAATACATAATAAACATTTTTTTAGATTGAGTCATTAGCATATTAAATCAAATTCAATTACAAATGCATAAATCAAATAAAATAAAAGTTAAGTTGGCCACACTAACATAACAAAGTCTTAAATAGAGTATGAAACAAGAAATACAGTTATATATTAAAGGTTTATAAATTTGTGCACTCAAGTTTTACAGAGAGAAAGAATCATTCTAAGATTAATTACAATTATTATACATCACCAATTATTAGATTTATGAGAAGTTACATTATGGTTAAAATAAAATTATAGTTATTCATTTTAGTCACATAAAAAGGCTTACCTTCCAACAATGCAATGACTTGATGGCCATATGGATTGATACTCCTGAGAAATAAAACATAGAAAAACAGTTAACAACAGAGTTCAAGTGAAATAATGGTTAGCATCTTTCAAATATTAATTCATGGTATAGTCAAGGCACTTCTCAAATGAGAATGGCAAGGTAGCATATAGGCATGGAGATAATCTTGGAAAGATCAGGAGCATGAATTTCTTCCCTCTACTCAGTGATCATATTATTAAGAATCTGAGTGATATGGATTCAGTTAGCAACATTTCTCTTAAAAAAAAAAAACAATTTTTTTTTTAACTTAAATTTGGCTGTATTTATATGTTAGCGATCTTTCTAGAAAGTTCTTTTAAGTCCCCACTTGAGGTAATTAAGTATGCATTTCCCTGTATAACATCTTTATCTTTTTGTTTAATGTTACATTAAAAAATGAAAACAAGATAAGTTCTGGAGAATATTATTCTACTCCATTTCCGTATTGGAAATAGATTCAACAAATATAATTTCCATTAAATTTGAGGATTGCTAAAACCAACTAATTTAGTAATGACATTTTAAATTAAATAAGATAGGTTGCTTTGTTTCTTAAATCTAGAGTTCTGTTAATTATTCTCCAAAATCTTCTCTGGTGTTGCATCAGCTTTATAAATTATACACATATTATATAAATAAAATAAATCATATACAGAGTTAATAACATAATAAGACCAATAATATTGTTATATATTTTTTTCTGTATCTGTAATATATACACACACATACATGACTGTTTTAGAGCTATAAAAAAATTAAGATTTCTATATTAAAATATAATTAAATCAATATTATACAACTGTTAAAATATAACTGTTTAAAACTTACAAGGAGGGATAATGGTGTGTATTTACATATTTACACTACCTGCTGACCGAACATGTACAGAGATGGGTTTGAACCTGACCTTAAGGGTACTGATGTCAACAGTAAGTGAAGCAAAATATGTACCACAGATTTTACCACTTCAATATATATATATTATAATTTATTTTTAATTAGTAATATATAATAATCTTCAAAACAAGATTAAGGATATTGAGAATATATAGATTGATGTGTTAGGAGCATGGACAGATATATAATACCCTAAATTTATCTAATATGCATGAACTTATAAAAATATTAAACTTTTACAAAGGGAGTGCATCACCCCATGAAAGTATCATCAAACTACAATAACATAAAATATGTGTTAATCATGGGTCTATTCCCAACTACACTTTCAATAAATGCTTAATATTAGCTATCCATATATCCAAATAAGATTTTAGTAATAATTAATAATATAAAATTAGTAATACCTTCTTTTTTCCATTCTAAACATTTTATCATTTTACTTTTGTTCCATATTTTTATCTCAACTATCCTGAATCCTGCATCCACTAGTTATATTGTTATCAAACTCACATTAGAAAAAGAGCTAAGATTTATATAGTTTCTTTAGTGATCTCAGACCTTCAAGCACCCACCAATTATTATACATATGATCACACACATGTAGAAAAGATAAACAACCACCAATATATGTATTGCATGCTAAACCAGAACTCATCAGTTGGTCCAGATTATCATCTATATAATCAGCATAGCATCAGCATGGAATTTGCTTTCCACCATCAGATTTTCAATGATATGGATGGCTGAAAAGTTGGAGTAGATTGAAGCCTGTGAAGATTTGCTATCTTAATATAAACTGAGCACTGATTATATATATATATATATATATATATATATATATATATATATATATATATATATATATATATATATATGGGAGATGATAATCTGGACCAACTGATGAGTGCTGGTTTAGCATGAATTACTTATATTGGTGATTATTTATCTTTTCTACATGTGTGTGGTCATGTGTATCAGTTGTATGAGATGTGGATAGTTGGTGGGTGATTGAAAGGCTGAGTTCAAATATCCTATATTTACAATTAAAACTCCAGGTTTGTGAAAAGTGCCTGGTTTTCAAATATTTAAAGTGATTAATAAAATATTGTATAAAATCATACATAAAATTACAAATGCATAAATATCTTCAATTGTTTAAATATTAAAGATTCATTTTGAATAAATTAGTAGAGTTTCCTTTGTTATATATATAAATTATAACTTTTTGGGCTATACCATGTATTGTTTTCCATTAAACACCGATATTTTCACGGAATAGCAACTGCCATTATCAAGGTTAACTTTTGAAAGAAAAACCATTAGGTCTTAACAAATAATGTGACTGTGTGCAAGATGAGAAATGCGATTCAAGTTCAGCATTCACAATATGAGGCTTATCAAAATGTTTATTTTCCTCAGTATTTTTACCTATTAATTTTAAGTTAATATTGGATAAAATGAGAGGTTTCCACATAGCTGGAATACGTTGTGCTTCATCAGTTCTATTTAATCCAGTAGGTCTCTTTAATATTTCAATTGACTCTCTCATGGTTCTTAAATCATATCTTTCCAAATTAGCAAGTATTTTGTATTGTCTAAATTAGGTTTGTGACCAGTTTCTAAATAATGGGAAGTAAAAACTGATGTGCTAATTTTTTGATGAAAAACATTTTTATGTTCCTTAATTCTGACATTAATTCATCTATTAAACTGACCCACATAGCCTCTTGAGCACTGGAAATATGGAATTTCATAAACTCCTTGGTGTTCCAAAAATATTCTGTCTTTAGGTTTATACAAAAAATCACCAATTTTTTTGCCAGTAGAAAAAGTGGTCTTTATATTAAAACAAGATAGTCTTCTACTGATTTTATCAGTAACCCCCCTAATGTAAGGCAAAATTACTCTATTAAAAGAGGAATTATCAATTCTATCCTCTTTTTTCTTTTTAGTATTAATGTTATATAAAGCCCTACATATGATGTTTTTATTATAATTATTAGAAAGCAGAATACTTTTTGTAAGTTGCCATACATATGATGTTTTTATTATAATTATTAGAAAGCAGAATACTTTTTGTAAGTTCTATTTCTTGAGAAAGATGTTCTTTCTCAAGAAATAGAACTTACAAAAAGTATTCTGCTTTCTAATAATTATAATAAAAACACCATATGTAGGGCTTTATATAACATTAATACTAAAAAAGAAAAAAAGAGGATAGAATTGATAATTCCTCTTTTAATAGAGTGATTTTGCCTTACATTAGGGGGGTTACTGATAAAATTAGTAGAAGACTCTCTTGTTTTAATATAAAGACCACTTTTTCTACTGGCAAAAAAATTAGTGATTTTTTTGTATAAACCTAAAGACAGGATATTTTTGGAACACCAAGGAGTTTATGAAATTCCATGTTTCCAGTGCTCAAGAGGCTATGTGGGTCAGTCTAATAGATGAATTAATGTCAGAATTAAGGAACATAAAAATGCTTTTCATCAAAAAATTAGCACATCAGTTTTTACTTCCCATTATTTAGAAACTGGTCAAAAACCTAATTTTGACAATACAAAAATACTTGCTAATTTGGAAAGATATGATTTTAGAATCATGAGAGAGTCAATTGAAATATTAAAGAGACCTACTGGATTAAATAGAACTGATGAAGCACAACATATTCCAGCTATGTGGAAACCTCTCATTTTATCCAATATTAACTTAAAATTAATAGGTAAAAATACTGAGAGAAATAAACATTTGGATAAGCCTCATATTGTGAATGCTGAACTTGAATCTCATTTCTCATCTTGCACACAGTCACGTTATTTGTTAAGATCTAAGGGTTTTTCTTTCAAAAGTTAACCTTGATAATTGCAGTTGCTATTCCATGAAAATATCGGTGTTTAATGGAAAACAATACACGGTATAGCCCAAAAAGTTATAATTTATCTACATCATATAACCATGAAAACATTAAGTATATATATATAATGAGCTTGCAAATAGTTTTTAACAAGCGTTTCAGAATATTCCCAACCTCAGACCAGTTTCTGCTAGTGGCTTCCTCAGTGAGGTGCTAGGATATTCAAGCATTAGATTTAAAATACCAAGCCAAGCTGAGTACTTTATCTAAAGGATAACTATTAAGTAGAAAATCTGAAAATTTAAAATCTAATGCTTGAATATCCTAACATCTCACCGAGTAAGCCAGTAGCAGAAGCCAGTCTGAGATTGGGGATATTCTGTAAAGCTTGTTAAGAGCAATTTGCAAGCTGATTACATAACATTTGTATTACAAACTTGTTAAATTAGATCAGGTGATATATGATTTGATTTATTTATGTGTGTGTATATATGTATTTGTTTTAGAAATGCCATAATAAATGGTACTTACAATAGTTTTTTAATACTTATCCATTCTTACAGTAAGCAAGCATAAATGTAAGATATAGAAAAAATGTCTGCCTTTGTGATAATATGAAGCCATGTTTAAGTCTTAAAAGCTAGTTTAAATTTCAGATATGTAGTTGGATATATGAAATGCCTTACTCTTCTGACTAAAGATGTAGAGTCAAACCAGTAATAATACTTAAAAATATATAAAGTTATATAAAATTGTTTGTGCAGTACAGAGAAAAGGCCAACATGAATTGCCATATTATCATCAAGCTCTCATGTCAGAATCCTTATCCCATCAGTAACAAAGAAGGTACAACTAAACAAACTCTCAAAGTACAAAGTTACCTTTTCACCTCAAAAAATAATAATAATAATACTAAAATATTTTATTTCTTATCCCAATGTGTACATATTCTTCTAAAACTGCTAATTTTTTAAACAAATCCTGGGCCATCACTGAGAATTGTATTTCCTAATCATCCACACATATCAAGCCTTCACTCTCTCCAGGTCTTTATTGGTGTAAGCATCTTCATTTGGAATGAACTAAAAATTTTCCTATCAGTCTCTGGTGTTCTATAAAACTATAGATTGTGAAAGCTTCTTTATAACTTTGAAAATATATTACTTATATTAAATAAAAAGTACTCTCACAACATGGTCATCTTGTAAGTTGCTATAAATTATAGCCAACTTGTTCTCTTCCAGCATTAAGTTAATATTTCATTATTATTCAAGAATGTTTAATTGCAGTACAGGATGTTCATTAGCATGGCTTATAAGTATTATTCTTAAATCATTCACATTCTGCTGAACTTCACCATGAATCTCAATATGAAGTATCATCTATGATGGGTTTTACTATATCTAACTTTCTGACTTTTTCATTTTGATTCATTGGTAGTGTTTACTTGTAAGCCTTACTATATTGCTTTTATTTTTTCTATTCTGTGGGTTAGAACAGTGTTAAATGTTTTTTAATCTTTTATTATTTTCTCATTATAATATTCTTTATCTTTCATTTTTAAATCCTTCACCCCTGTTATTAATTCACTTATAATTTGTCTAAAATTTTCTATATTTTTGCTATTTTCCTTATTACTCTTTTCTACATGGAATTTTATCTTTCCTAGTCTTTCTTCTGATCATTATTTCTTTTTCAGCCATTCAAATCCTCTTTCCCAACTTTTGCATACATATTTTATATTTTGATTTTTTACTTTTATCATTTTACTCCATTCAACCTCATTATTACCACTTGGTTGTCTAAATTCATGGCATTCATCATTTCTCATAATTCTACCATATATTTTTACTAACCTTCTTGCACTTCTTATTTTATTTTGTGTTGACTTTCCTGCATTTCTTGTCTCATTTTTTTAGCTTAACTGCATATCCATTTTTGTTGGCTTTTCTGCATTGTTATTTTCTGTTGGCTCTTCATGATCAAATTATATAGCATTTGTAAGTCTACTACTGGCAATATATATCCAATAAATTGGACTTCTCTATTTTTAGACTCTAACTCTGTTGGTTGTTGCACCTCTTTCATGATCAGTTTCTCAATATTTAAGTCTATTTTTATTTTTTAAAATTTTGATCTTATAATTATTGAATTATAGAGAACTATACTTGCTTTAGCCTATCTTTTACTATTATTTAAAATATTCTGTTGATCACCTAATATTAGTTCAGAACATTTTATTTATTTATTTTGAATTCTATTATTTGCATAAAATTAGAATACAAAACAATTTATATTTTATTTAAACTTATCACATAAATTAGAATACAAGTCGACGCTAGTCTATGCTCTTATTATGTAACATTTGCAACCTCCAATTCAGTGACTTTTTCTACCTCACTACTTTACTTAATTAAACTGTTAATTATTTATCATTTGCCTACCTATTATATTCCTATCCTCTTCTCTCTTAACATCCAACAATATATTTTTATTTCATATGTTAGTGCCAATTTTTTCTTATTCCATTAATCAAATACTAATTATTATTTTTCTATTATGTATGTATGGGACACACACATTTTGGTGCCAAATGAATATATGTCAGTATAGTGAGTGAGTACCAATTGAATAAATATTATTACAAATTGCCTAACATGTTTAGCACCAAATGAAATGGTTTTTCATTTTTACCCATTTTAGATATGAGGATTTAAACCTGGGGTTAATGAGTGTTAGGAATAACAACAAACCACTTTTAAACTTAATATGTTAACTAATAATGTTCAGACTGATTATCCAGCTACATTTCCTGAGAATCATTTTTATCAAACCTCTCTAAGTACAGAGAGGGTCTATCCTTTCCCCTATAGGTGCCACTTATTTATTTAAAATATATTCTTCCATTATTTTTAAAATAATTACATCTATACTTTAGGTTCAGGTCCTTCCTTAGCTTCTTAGATGTTAACCCTTCCATTTCCTCAATATTATCTCAAATGAAAAACATGGCAAAGCATCACAGGATATATTTGAATGTATTTAACTACATTTGGAATCAGGACAGACCTAAAACAATATAAATATAATAAAAAAAATTATTTATAATATTTACATACCTTATATGATAACTAAGGATGAATCCAATGTATTAAAAAATAAAATATATGTGTACATTTTAGGTGAATAGGTTTTCATATTAAATAAAAATCATTTAATTAGATTGAATTTAACTTATGAGCTCCAATATGTTTACATCTTATTTAAAACAATCATATAATTATTATTTAATTATAATAATATAAAGATTGCAAAAATGTCAATCAATCCATAACTATTAATAGGTATTTGAGAAATTAATTCTAAATTCTATTTGTTTTAGCATTTGTAAAAAAAAAAAAAATTGCTACATTAGAAAATAAATAAATACATATTTAAAAGAAAAACAAAATGCTAAAGTTATTTAAGACATATTAATATTAAATTTAATATTTATTATAAAATATTATTATTATTAGTTTTTTTTTTTATAAATGCCTTTTGTTTTAAATAAAGATTTCTCATATCAAGCATCAGAATTCTGATCTTACACTTTACTAAAAATATAGATTTGAATACTTTTTAGAAATCAATCAGTAAGATATTTTAAAGTTTTGGGCTTCATTTGATTTACTTCTTTTAAGTTATTTTCTGGCCAGAATGACGGTATGACTGCATTATTCATTCATCATGAATAAGCTGATAAAAGTCATGTAAAATTGGCAGGTAATTCTATTTCTAGATCCTCAATATTTGCTTCATGTGGGAATGAGTCACTTTTAAAATTGGCATTAGCAGATAACTACATCATTCCAGATTTATTTGTCTAGTCCATTAATTAGATCCGCCCTTGCCATAATACGATTTTCAACTATTGCATTGTTTTCCATACTAGTATATTAATAATTCAGAGGTTAGCTATGAAATTTTAATCAAATTAATGTGCTTGATTAAAAGGTCCTTAACTATGATGATATTATAACTTTTTAAAATAATACAGCTCCCCTTCCCACCTCCCCTGAAAAATCTGATGTCTCTCACAACTTTTTTTTTCACAAACACTATTCCGATTACACTTGGGAAATTTTATTTATTATTACAAATTAATTTAAATCAAAATAATGATACTATTTTTTTTTTGTAATATATACATATTACTGTTAGAAAATAGAAATAGCTTGCATCTTAGAAAAAAAAATCTGACCTGAGGACTTTTGCTTATATTATTTTTTAATTACTGTCTTTTTAAATATATCTATGTCAATGTTTGGGAGACTAGTTTTATTTTAAGAAAGTGACTGAACCAGTATACGATATATGTATACAATAAATCATTGAAAAAATATTTTAATTAAAAATAATAATTAAATAGCTTTAATGCTCAAATGATAAAATTCCATGTAATCCTTGAACTGTAGGTTCCACAATATACCATTCTAGTACTACACTAAACCACGCAGTGTATATTCTAATGCAAATAATAATAATCAAATGACTTATCTCTCAGAAGGTCATATGATGATAAAAACATAGAAGTTTTCCAATTCATGAACTTTTGATTTTCCTCCTAATCACTTTTTCACAATATTAAATGATGCAGTAATTTCAATTCAATATCTAATTGTAACTAGCCATTTATAAATAAAAATGGCCATTTTAAGTTTAGGAAAAAACGACAGAGAAAAAACAACGAATCAAATATTTAAAAAAAGTTGAAATTAAAATTGATATGCATTTATTTAGTAGATGGAAATCGAATTATATAAATATATAACTTCATGTCTTTGCAAATGTAGATAAGAATAGGAGCTATAGTTATTAAAAATGGGATTTGTTAATTTTAGAGACTAAAGATAATCAGAATAAATAAACAAAAATGGAATGAAGGAAATAATAATAATGATTAATTTAGTAATGATATTATCAATAATTATTAATGAATTAAAATTTAAAATATGATGATTTTTATTTACCTTTCATTCAATCATGTATTAGAATAAAATAATGGCATATTTTATATATATATTATTAAATTTACAACAATATTGGCAAACCCATTAATCTCTTAGTCAACGTCATTTATTTTGTTGTTAGTACATATGTTAATATATGTGTGTCTGTGTAAGGGGGGGACCAAAAGTAACCAGAATTGTTCTCTGATTTACACACTTGTTGTAGTATATATTTCTGCTGTTACATACTTATTGTAGAAACCCTTCTGCATCAATCTGCCAAATGACATTGGCCTGTTGTGGGGTCACATAGCATTTTTTTTTTGTAAAGAGTTTTTCATATATTTGTCATTTTTTTATAATGGCTGAAAAGTTTGATTGATGTGAAATTCTATTTTCATTTACAGAAAATAGCAATGAAAACAGTTGTAATGCTTGAAACAGATTGTAAGTAAGCTGATATCATTAAAACACAAGTTTATGAGTGGTTTAATTGAAATGGTAGATTCAACACATCCCTAACAACTTGGTAATTGAGGTCCAAAGTGAAAACAATGCCATTTTCTTATGCAAACAGCAATAATCTCTTGGATTTAGTTTTTAATCATCATACATTTTATCTGCAAGTTCTGAAACATTTAAGCAATGTGATAAAATGTAAACATCCTTTTTTGTGGCAAAGAAAAGAGAGAAAAATCTACCCCATCAAAAAGTCATATTTCAAAGTCTTGAGTGTGAAACGGTTTTCAATTAAATTCAGCATGACCTAGATTATCAATCAGCCATATTCACTCAATCTTGCTTCATTCAATTTTTTTTAAATCTCTTCAAAGTCTCTTTTTTTTTTGAGATCTTAGAAGTGGTGAAAAAAGTGACAGAGGTGTTAAAAAGCATCAATTTGCAAGTATATCCAGACTATCTTTGAGAAATGAAAAACTCATTTAGACTGATGTATTGCATCAAATGGATAGCCATTTGAAAGAGCTTAAAATTCTGGCTATTTTTGGTTTCACCTCATATATATATGTACAATAAATATCACGTCATGATAATTAATACTTGAACTTTCCTTTATCTGCCATAATTAAAAAAAAATTGCATAAAAAGTAGATCATTTTAAGCTATATTTTACATCTTTTTATAAAGACTTATTAGGAACATCATCAGTCAGAGAACAATCTTAAATTAGCTTGTATATTTTTAATGTAAATCGACCTTGAAGGAACTGCTGTAAATTCTTATAGAGTTGAGATATTTCCTTCATTTCCAAAATTCTATAGTAAATAATCAAGTCATATATATATATAATATTTTAGACTGATTACATATTTAGTTATGTGATAATTACCAAGATTATTTAATCAATAGTTGATCTGCTCTCCCGCAACCATATCCAGCAACTTTTTACAGAAATAAATATGACCACTTCTTACTGTATGTAACTCTATATAAAAAAGATCTAAAATGAAGTAAGAACTATTCAATTTTCTTGCTATAAATAGTTGTTAATCATAGCAGTTAGATGGCAGTTTAACTATTAATTAAATAGACTTGATAATTATCACATGGCTTTATATTTATTTAGTACACACGTGTTAGTTATCATGACATGTTTGAAGTGATTATTTATTATAGAATTTGAGAAATGAGTGAAATATCTTTACTCTATGATAATTAATACCAGTACTTTCAAAATCAATTTGCATTAAAAATATGCACGCTGATTTAAGATTACTCTCGGTTTGTTGTGGCTTCGAATATTTTTTTATAAAAAATCTAAATAATGTAAGATATAATCAATTTTATTGTAAAAAGTTGTTAAATGTGACATCTACATGGCAGTTCAAACATTAATTAATTAAATTTTGTAATTATCATATGACCTATAATAATACTTCATTATTTACATCACATGTATGTATATATTATAATCTGTTGCAACAGTCTTCTAGAGAAAATAAATCTTAGAATGAATAGCATTTCTCACTGACATAATATTTATATAACAACCACAAATCCGTTCAAGAAACCTGAAATGACAGACGTCTTTGTCAAATAAAATGTAATTATTAATTTAGTTTGTAGAACTCTTTTATTTATAGTGATAAAAATATGCAATATATTCTTTTGTAAAACTATTTTAGGTGCATTTATTATAACAATTTTAGTCATGAGCCATAAAAGCTGAATTTGAAATCAAATTAATGCTGATATGTCAAAATAACTAATAATAATAATAATAATAAAATAAAATTTATAATTAAAAAAAATTACTGAAAGTGTGATGAAAATGAGGAATTCTGAATGTTAAACTTAAATTATTAATTTACTTCACGATTTTCTAGCTTTTGCTGTAAAAATGTACATATTTTAAATTTTTTCTTTTAGGTGCATATATTATAATAAATTCACTCATGATTCATAAAAATGAATTTTAAATATGATTTAATATTGACAGCAAAAAAAATTCATCATAAAAGTATAGCTGAAAATCTATGATCTGTAAATTATATATCAATTTATTCATTTTTCTCTTTCTATATCTAACAGCAAAACATTTTATAAATTCATATTATTGTTTAAAACTGTTTCCAGATACATAAACTGCAAAAAAAATTGCCATGAGTCATACAAATTAAATTTCCAAGTTGATTAATGTTGATGTCAAAAAAACTAAAAATATTGTACAGACAAAATAATGGAAGTCTAACTGCTCTAGAAAAGTTTTAAATTGACAAATACTATCTACTGAAATAGCAAAGAATCCATTGCACATCATTAATAAACATTGGCATGTAAGTTTTTAATATTTTATTTTCCTAAAATCTACTTGTCATATTAGTCATTATATTCAGAAAATATTGTGTGTTTCTTCTGCAATTTATACTTCATAATCTTTTGCAGTTTTGTTTTTTCATTGTAAATTTTTTTATACTACATTTACAGTGTTAATTTTAATCCTGAACCAGAAAAGTGATTACCATTGAAATGAAAAAAGAAATTTTTAAAAGAGAAAGTAACAAAGTGATTGACAATTTAAGTTGTGAATAAGAAATGACTAAGTGAAGTATATGCATAATTTTTAAGAATAAAATGTAATTTAAAAAGAGTACAGACAGTCAAAACATTACTAGACACAGAGAAGTAAAAAGCAAATAACAGGTGATAACATCAATGAGATAGTCATTTGTGGAAATCTCAAATATTTGATTAAGAAACTTTTAGTGAGTGATCTAACTATAAGTTCTGCTTTTATAAAGAAGTTTATTGTCAGTAAAGACTAGTTAATCATATGCAAAAAATTGAATTAGATTTCATAGTGTTTTAGGGCTTGATGGAGCTGCTAAGGAATTTTAAAAAAAATATTGAGGTGGGAGATTTTATTCTATAGAGAATGTTTATCTACAATGAAATTACCTTTGCTTAGAAGAGACTATCTTATCCAGCTGACTTTTTGTGACAATGCAAACAACTTCTGAGCTTTTAAAAACTTTGAGAAAAAACAACTTGAAATATTATGTCAGCTAACTACAACATTTTATTATTGATATAGAGGGTTTTGAATTGCTTTGAGCATTTTAAATTGTTTTAAATTATCATTAATTTATGTGTGTGTATTTATATACATTTGTATGCAGATTTGTGTGTTTTGCGATAGTAGATAACTTACCTTTAAATAAATATTTATTTAAACATTTTCATTTATAAATTAAAATATTTTTTTTATTTATTATATTATTTGTAGTTTTTAAAAGAGTAATTGCCATATAATAAGATTCAGCAAACAATAGTATAGATGCAGTAGATAATTCCTTTTTGTAAAACTCATTGAAATTTTGAATATTTTTTTTTATATGGAATATAGTTGTTGCTGTTGGTTAAAATACAAATCTTCCTATTATTGGATACTAAACCATAATTACATGGAAACACTTTGAATGTTCCATACTGTAAATTCTGATATATTTTAGTGAAGAAAGTCAATAAATAAAAAAAAGCTTAAATAATAAAAAAGATTATATTTGCTCAATTAAATGTTATTAAAGTTCATTTATAAACGGATGTTATACCTTGTCTAACCTGAATAGTTCAAGATTGCATTAGGCATTTACTTTAGGTATAAATGCTATCTTCATAAGTATTTCCACCATTTCATTTCATAGTTGTTATTTTTTTGTGGTAGGAAAACAACTATTAAACCAAAGGATTATTTCACACACATATGAAGTTAAATATGTAGTCAATTATACACAGCATATAGTTCAATAATTAATACTTAATAGATATAGTGAAGCTGGAACTGTTCAAACATTCTATTTAAGGGAATTAGACAATAAAAATTCCTGAAGTTAAAATTATTTTGTTAAAGTCTATTTAAAAAAAAACCTCAAACATAAAATTACCTTGATATTTTATTCTAATTCCTATAGATGTGATAATAATAAAATTATTTAATTATATTTGATTAATAGAAGTCAAATTATCACTTAAGTATATTAGAAAAGATAATATTAAAAGAAATATAGAGAGAATAATGAAGAATATTGTGACATAATTTTGCATATATTTGTTAATTTAATGTTTGCAATAAAATAATTTGTTTTAAATCATAAAAGCACTTAAGTATTGTTTTAAAAACAAAAAAATAAATAAGCTTGAATATAATTTTAGTCAAATAATCTTTTTTCTAGTTAAGACATAAAAATTGAAGCTATGGATATAGTGATATATGGAAGTCTATGTGATATTCTCAACTTTAGTAATCATATATATATATATATATATATATATATATATATATATATATATATATATATATATATATATATATATATATATATATATATATTATAATGGAATAACAGAGATGGTTAATTAAATGTTCTATTCTATACCAAGTTTATTATGAATCTGATGTCATTCAAGTGCATACACATTATAAAACATAAATCTTCGTATTCATGTATAATATTTTCAATGCAAAGTTAAATAGCCAAGAAAAATAAAATCAAACAATGAAACCTTACATTCATTCTATCAGTTGTGGTATATAAAATACTCTTTGTACCATCATTATTTCCATTCTCCTCTAACCATATTCCATTATCAAGTTGAAACTTGTTCAACTTCAGGTTGTCAGTTAGCAACTGGTTTCATGGCAGTATCAAAGGTAAAATCATTTCTGACTGTTGACATGGGCATACTACTTCAATTTACATTATTTGTATGCTAATAGATGCAGGAAAAGATTTAATTTAACAAATATAATTTTCTGGAAAAGGTGAATTATTAATTACAAAATGTCAATGGAAGATGAGAGTTTTCTGAATTGTCATGTCTATAAAATGAAACTGTCTAGATTTAAATCTGTATGATATGAATTGGAAATAAAAGCCAATTCTTCTCATTAAAATTAAAATAAAAGAACTGTTACAGATTAATAGATCAAAGATGTTTAACCTCAGGATTGCTATTTTGAATGATGATTTTCTAGGTATATCAAAAGTAAAGTTATCTTGGGTTACTTACATAAATATAAACTTTTAATTTCCACTATTTATTCAATAATAAATCTATGGATTTATTATTGAATAAATATGTAACACACACACACACACATATATATATATATATATATATATATATATATATAACATAATATTACAATAATGTCCCACTAATAAAAATATTGTAATAAAATATGATTTATATATATATATGTTCTCATACTAATATGTTGTTCAGAAAATTTCATATAGTAAATAAAATGGCTAAATAATATTAGAAAATTATAATTTATCCATGAGAGAATTGAGATATATATATATATATATATATATATATATATATATACAGCTTATTACATATACACATATATATATATATATATACTTATAATAGGTTAGTTGTCTAGAAATAGACTAAAAATTGATAGTAGATAAACTAAGTTATCAATATGATCAAATATTTATGAACCAGTATAGGTTTTTAGTAATCTGTGCTTAATATATACATATTTAAACATGATTCACTGTATAAACTTAGATAATCCATATATATATATATATAATACAATATAAATATCTATAATTA
>JAQFVV010001892.1:0-42646 GCA_028023455.1 Epiperipatus broadwayi | reverse complement strand
ACATAAAAACACTTGAAGCGAAGATCGGTTCTCCGATCTGTCTGTTTCAATATATATATATATATATATATAATATAATTAGTTTCCCAACCAGTAACCACCTAAACATTCACAGTAAATATAGCAACCAATATTTCTAACTGCTGTCAAGGCAACCTTCACATCTTTTAATAGCAAGAATGGATATATATATATATATATATATATATAGGCAAATGCTATGTGCAATAAATAATATTAATATATATTAATTACCATTATTTGAAAAGAGCACTTTGACAATTGAGCATCTTGTATACAAATGGCATCCTTAAGTCCAGTATCAACAGAGTACAATAAATAAAGTTACCCTTAGACATTTTTAATTTAAGTAGTGATATGGATTGTTAAACCACCTATTTAGATATTATTTATTTGTTAAATTTATTTTAAAAAGAAGCTTATACCCACATATAATTTTAAATTTTGAAACTAATTATTAAAAAAAAAAATCACAAAATTTTTTTGAGTCTTTAAAAACTTGAAAGCTTTAGAAATACTATATTTTTATAAAACAAAAATAGAACTGAAGTTAGAAAGAGAAAAATCAAATACTGTGTACAATTATTATAGAGAATAATTTACTTTATTTAGACATGTAGATGTCTAAAAGTTTCAGATCTTCTTCTAACAATTATCTTTTAGATAAATGCTTTGCTTGAGTTGGTTTTTTAGATCTAATGTCCCAATTCCTCACTGAAGAGACCCATAGGTCGAAACCGGTCTGGGAATGGGGACAATCCAAGATAAAAATGATTTGAATGCCTTCTCTTGTAGTAGCATTTATCATAAATAAAAAAAAAAAGCTTGTTTAGAGCTATTAGCACGCTCTTAATTTTACATATTTGTATGTGCAAGCTATATATAAGTCATGTGACATCTGACTTGTTATTATTACTATTTTTATTTAGATAAAAAAATATTTTTTATCTAAATAAAATAAATTATTCTTTATAATAATAGTATATAATATTTTAACTAAAATTTAAAGAGTGTATCTATGGTGGAATTATCTCTAGTTTAATACATGATTAATGATTATCAGTAATGCATTTATATGAAGTGGCTGGTATTAAAGTTGTGAGCACAGAATATTCAATTCTATAAATCAAACTAATATTTGCTATATATAAATAACGTAATGGTAAAATGAATTATATACTAGTAATTTATTCCTCATCTTGTTTATTCTTGGCATAAATACCTCAGTAGTTCAAGTTTGAATGCAAAATCTACATGCCTGCCTCCCTCCCTCCCTCCCTACCTACATACCTACCTACCTACCTACCTACCTACCTACCTACCTACCTACCTACCTACCTACCTACCTACCTACCTACCTACCTACCTATCTATCTATCTATCTATCTATCTATCTATCTATCTATCTATCTATCTATCTATCTATCTATCTATCTATCTATCTATCTATCTATCTATCTATCTATCTATCTATCTATCTATCTATCTATCTATCTATCTATCTATCTATCTATCTATCTATCTATCTATCTATCTATCTATCTATCTATCTATCTATCTATCTATCTATCTATCTATCTATCTATCTATCTATCTATCTATCTATCTATCTATCTATCTATCTATCTATCTATCTATCTATCTATCTATCTATCTATCTATCTATCTATCTATCTATCTATCTATCTATCTATCTATCTATCTATCTATCTATCTATCTATCTATCTATCTATCTATCTATCTATCTATCTATCTATCTATCTATCTATCTATCTATCTATCTATCTATCTATCTATCTATCTATCTATCTATCTATCTATCTATCTATCTATCTATCTATCTATCTATCTATCTATCTATCTATCTATCTATCTATCTATCTATCTATCTATCTATCTATCTATCTATCTATCTATCTATCTATCTATCTATCTATCTATCTATCTATCTATCTATCTATCTATCTATCTATCTATCTATCTATCTATCTATCTATCTATCTATCTATCTATCTATCTATCTATCTATCTATCTATCTATCTATCTATCTATCTATCTATCTATCTATCTATCTATCTATCTATCTATCTATCTACCTAAGATCTTCCATGATCAATAAGCATAAATATATAGTTATAAATGTAAGAATATTCTTTACATTGATTTGTGAATCTTATAAACCATGGTTTAAATCTATATCATTAAATTAAAAGACAGTGATGATAGTTATGGTTTTGTGATCACAATCACTCTAAAGTAATTTATTTGGTTTTGGTTTCTATTGAAAGAAACTCCTAGTGCCAAACCTCATCAAAAAGAACATTTACTTGGAATTATGCAAGATAACAATCATCATGATTTGTAAATCATTCCAGCAACATTCCAGCGCGTTCCTCAGTGGCTCACATGTTCTTGGTGCCGTGGACATTTTTATGAACTAGCATAATATTTAAACTTACGAAAAACAAATGAACAGGATTAATAAAACACTATAACCATTTATTAATAACACAAAATATATATATAGTTTGGTTGTAGCTTTATAATAATAATTCCAAACGTAAATCTCAAATCAGCCTTATAGTACTTATTTCATTTGCACTTCATTTAGTACTTTCACATATAAATATAAAATCAAGCACACAATACTTAATCTATTTTCAATAACCAATTCATATATTTAGCTTTTTCCTGTTTAGTAATTTTGCATATAGATTCAAAATCAATCATTAATATATTTATAACAAACAGCTCCTAGATTTTAGTCTTACTTCTAGTAATGCCACATATATAGATATATGAAATGAAACGTGGTGGCTAATTTAATCTCTTTCATTTTGAGTTTTTACTCGTAATTTAAATGTAAATATACAGAACAACTTATCACAATAATTAATTTCTTTCAGTCTTTTCAAGTTTAAAGTCTCCTTTTAATATTATAGAATAAATAGCTTAATATCTTTCTAGTAGAAACAAATATTTAATATTCTGCATTCTTAAGTTTCAAATGTCAGTTTCTTCTCTATCAATACAGTCAGTCATCTTCATAAATTTTCTTAAATCATATATTTCTTCTCTTTACATACTGGATATGTAAATTAGTTTTATATTGGTATAGTGCATATAAAAATACATATATCTTCAGCAATTTAGCTGTACAGTACAGTTCTTTCCCTTTACTGGCTGATAATAAGAGGTAGAGATATAACTTCATATATTTATTGGATGGGACAGTGCACACAGTGTCTGCCAATTCATATGCTACTGGATTAATATGTCAAAAGATTTATCACTATAATAAAATATTCTTAAAATAGGCAAAACTTTCTATATATATTGCCACTCAGAGCAAGTCAGAGAAATCAATAGATGCCAGAAGGCTTGCACATAAAATCCCCATCTGGTGCCTACTCATCCAATATACCCAGACTAGTTTCTGGCTTGTGGCCTTTGTCAGTGAGAAGCTTGGATCTGAAAGCACTGCACATAGATCTTAGGATCTAATTCAACCTTCCAGCATCCACCTTTTATCTCTACTTAACTATAAAACCATGTCTTAAGTACAGGGCTTTCAGATCCAAGATTCCTCACTGATGAAGGCCACAAGCCAGAAACTAGTCTGGGGATATTGGATGAGTAAGCACTAGATGGGGATTTTATGCACAAGCCTTCTGGAATCCATTGATTACTCTAGCTTGCACTGAGTGGCAATACATATAGAGAGTTTTGCCTGTTTTAATAAGTTTTAAGCAAGCATAAGAAATGATTATCATGTGATAGTTATTGGCATAAAACATTCTTATAGCTTATAAGATAGAAAACACAACTTCTACACTGCTTCTTCATATATCTTGCAGTTTGGAATTCATAAATCCACATTAGAATGAAGTTATCCTCTGAATAAATAACTTCTTACTGTTTGTGTCATTAGCTATCACCCTGATCTTAATGTACAATATTCTACCATCTCAGACCCTAGAGAAAAATATGTCATTGTATTCTTCAACAAAAAAAAAATAGCCCTTTGCTTTCTTTTCTTTTATTGAATACACATTACAATGAATAAATTATTTCTAGCTTTTATTATTTTTATTTACATTTAATAAAATATTGTTAATCCATAATTCTTTTTCTTGGATTACTAACCATTCTATTTTCTATGGGAATCAATAAAATTTTATTTATAACATGAATCAAAATAGGTGAAACAAAAAAGATCTTAAAATGCCCTTTAATTAATAAAATGCATATTTTCTCTTGCTTTATCATATATGTATGTGAGGTACACAGACACATTATTCTTCAAATATTATGTAGAAGTAACACTCCTGCTATTAGGGTTATAATAATGAGCAATGACAAAAATATATATATATATATGCTGGTTTAGCATGAATTTGCACATCTGAGAGGATCATTTGCCTTTTCTCAAATGTGTTTGTTCATATATTTCATGAATGTTTTATGGAGTGGTAGATTTAAGTATATATATATATAATTAAATATTTATAAATACAGTAATCAGATATATTTTAAAAATTTTATCCACTTAAAAGCACTTTTGACTATCCTTGTAGTCTTTGTCAAATAACATTCTGAAAGGCTAATCTTCCCACAATTTTGTGATTACTGTATTTATAAATATTCAATTATATAATTACATATATTGCTTTGAAGAAATACAGACATCGAATTAAAATATTATATATATATATATTGTAACCTTATGGTTGAGATCGATGTTTTTCAAGCTCTATTTAAATAGTTAATTTGTTAAAATTTTAAATTTTAATTAATAATAATTTTTAAATATTAAATGTATGAGTGGTGTGGTCTCATGATTTTAAATTATAGAATAAAAATAAATAAATTTCATAAATAAAACAGTAATATGATAAAGAGTTGATCTGTTCAACATATGTGTTAACCTTTGGCCAGATTGTGTGTGAGATGTTTTACATGCAATCTGTCTGATAAATTACTTTCAATAGTGTTAATATAATAATTTATTAGTATTAGTATTAAATTAAAATCATAGAAATATTTAGTATTTTTATTATTTAATAATAGTTGTCAACAGACTTAAAATTATAATTATTTTAAATGAAATATTATAACTAATTTTTAAACATTTTTATTATAATCTGAAATTATGTTGAGTGGTTTAATTAGTTATTATTTATATTTACAGATGAAGAGATATTAACTTTATGTTAATGTATTCACATACTATAATTTAATTGATCAGTTATTTTTACAATCAGCCCCCTCATCCAAAAGTTAAAAAATAGGTCTGCACAGAATTTTAAAGAAAAGAATGGAATAATAATTGAATTGGATTGGATTAAGTAAAGTTCAGTAATGCTATATTTCTCTGTAGCTATTTCTCTGCATAAGAAAGAAAGTAAGAAAGAAGGAAATTTTTTATTACTGAAAAACAAATACAAAATATTTGTTATTGATAACTTGTAACAATGGAGTTGAAATTCTATTTGACCCACACTTATGAGGACAAACCATGACCATCAATTGATAATTAGAAAAATAGTTCACTGCAAAACTATCAGATAAACTGAGGAAAAGCCCACCAAAATTGAATTCGAGTTTAAACAAAGCCAGAAATTCAAAAGCTTCAAATTTTATAAATATGGCTATAGTAAATTTGGAATGATAAAAAAAGGAAAGGAAAAATTTTGCACTTCCATTTGTGAAATAAGTTTAAAAAGTGAACTATGATAAAATATATTTATTTTCTTTTACTGCTAATTAAATTTATTATACATAAATGACATGTTTTTATTAAAATGATAAATTATTTGAAATTAAAAGTAGATATCAACAAATTTTATTACTTTATAAAAAGCCACAAAATATGCAGGAAAGTAATTTAGAAAAAAATTCTATCAGTACATTTAATTTAGGAGCAACAATAACTGATACCCACTTAATTTAATAACAGTGAATAAATACATTAAGAATGCTAAAGTTTTTAAAGTATTTTATTAAAACCCTTAATATTAAAAATTCTTTACATTATCTTAAAATTACATTAAAGTAAAACTGAATATGTCATTATACAACTTTACTTAATTTAAATGGAGTTAACATGTTCATTAAATAGGACCATAGCATTCCATAAATATTAAATTAAATTTTAACTTAATTCCCAGTGTATAAGTTACCATGTTAACCATATTATAAATATCAAATGTATAATATACTATTTATTGAATAGTTCAACCATGCCATAAAATAAAAGAAATTTTGTGTATGATCATTTTCAACATTTTAATCTTTTATATTTCCAAATATTAAAATATTAAAAGAGACTGCAATCATTTAATGATTCAACAATGCATCAGGATTACTAATTAAATTCATGAATATGGATAGAATCTACCCATGATGTAGAAAACCAATAAATGTGTGTTGGAAGGAATTTTTACAAATATGTATAAAGATAGTAAATTACCATAGTGTATCCTGTAGAAAATAAATTTTATGATTATCGGATATTAAAAGTTCAAGAGTGAAATCTGATATTTCCAGATAACCTATTTATTATATGTAAAGGAAGAAAAATAGAGTAATTTTAAAATGGTAAAGAATGTTACTTCAGATTTTAAATTGTTGTCTTTAAAATTTTTATTTTCTTTCACAGAAGAAATTTTATGTAATAATATTTATTATTATTCTAACATGTATTGTGTTGTAATTATATGTATGTTAGTGTTATAGATTTGGCAAATGGTTTTCTCATAAAGTAGAAATTATTAGTGTGACCATAAGATTGGTTATGAAACTAAAGATACAAGTAATACTATTAAATATAAAATTTATTTAAAGATGATCATAAGTAAAAAGGTAAAATTTCTCACAATAAATTATTATACTTTGTTCTATTATTATGATTTTATTTTAATATTTTTCCATTGGTAAAGTTGCAATTGCTGATTGATAATAAAAAGGTAACATCCAACTTTAATCAATTTAGAAACATTGAATATTATGTTGTATATCATAATATGTAATTAATCATCATTAATGATTATTATAGCTGGTGATCACTTTTAAATTTATAATTGTAATTTTCATGTATTAATTAATAAGATATTCCATGTTTCTTAATGTTTACATTTATATGAGAAATGTTATTAGAATGAGATTTGGTAAATGATTATGATGATATGCATATAATATTTGTAATTAGTCATATGTCCATGTTACATCATGACATGTGTACTTATTCCCTTACCCTGTGTGAGTAAATAAATTATTATTATGGGTGAATCACGTATGATACCTATAGAACTTTGAGTGGATTAAGGCTATGTTCTCATAATGTATTTTTATAGTTACTAACAAGGGATTGATCGCTCCTTTTTTTTTACATATCTCTAAAGGTGTTCCAAAAACGACACCGGGATTTTAGACCATTTGTAGTCATGAAATGACCATGGTCTGTTCATTTATATGCCTTAGCTCAACTCCATTATATCTCTGGACATATTTTGTATTTCACTATAGTTCTTACTCTTAAGTTTTAACAATTTGATATTGATAAAATCGTTCCTAAAAAAGGTAGTAATTAAAAATATAAACCGTGTTTAACATTAAGCAAACGATGATAAGAAATAATTATGTCTTGTCATATATTATTATTTCTCAGTAGATTATTTTTTAGTGTCTTACCTATTCAAAGTGATTTCAAGAATACAAATAATCTTTGTTATTTACTATTGATAGCAGAGTATTTAAAATGCTGATGTTTTCACTAATGCTAGGAAAATCTTATAATATGAAATTAATGATTGAAATATAGAATCGTAGAAATATGAATTCTCAAAGTAATATTGACCATCTAACATCCTGAATAAATAAATAAAACAGGAAGTCAATAATTTTCTTAGAATATTGTGGCAAAAATTATAATGCGTTATGAATACCTATTATGTTATCTTGTCTACAATCGAATATTGCTAACTTGTTAATCGTAGGATATGAATTTAAGATTATATTACCTATAATTATTTTAAATAAATAAGTTTTATAAAACCATGCTTAATAAATAAATAAAATATAAAATATTGTAATAAGTTAAAATAAATCTAATTAAAAGAATAAATGTAAATGAGAATTTACTGATGTTAGTGTATTATGATTATAAACAGATCCAAAGACATCTTTCTTTAACAATATTTAAATATGTAATTAAATCTTGCTCTGTGTAGTTTCTGTCTATAATTTGATCAAGAATATATTTGTTTTCTTTTGTTGTTGTTGATTTATAATATATGTAAATAGTGTAAATAAAATTTTGTTCTGAAAATGTATTCAGTTGTCTGTAGTCTTATTGCTAAACACTATCCATATTATTATTGCTATCCACCAAGTATTATTATTGTTATAAATATCATCATCAGTTAGTATGATTGATTTTACTATATGTTAGCATATCAGAAATAAGTTTTACCAATGCAAAGTTATGATATTTATTGATTAAAACATTGTTAATATTATAGTATATATAATATTTTCAAATAATGTCTTAAAGGTTAAATATTTAATTTTTGGGAATTTTTCAATTGTTTACCAATTCTAGCATTAAAGTCATGACAATTTTAAAATGTTATTTTGTTTAGTCAAAAGCCCTTTGTATTTATCCATGTAAAAATCCTCCACTTTGTCATCACAATGAAAACTTATTGTAAAATATCAGATTCTATCATTCACGGAACTTGATTATATTTTATTCATTGTGATCAAATCAAAATTAGTTTATTAATGATTATTATATTTACCTTATTATTATTAGGATTTATTGATTCATCATAAAATTTAAAGTTTACTTGTATTATTGCCAGTGGAGTAGTTAATTAATCTTTATTAATTTCATTTATGAATTATCTTTGTTTTCATTATTAGGATAATAGTAAAATCCCATTTACTGATATAAATATATCTTTATAAAAACAATATCATTTCAAATTATATGAACCTTGAAAAATTGATTTATTGATTGATAGTTTTAATTTTGATTTTATTATTAGTTTTCACTTCTCAACTTATTTTAGATGCATTATCTTAGTCTCTTATTTCTGTTTCTTATTATTTACTTGAGGAATATGTGATGTAAACCTAAAGGTTGAAATATATCTAAAATGTGTGTATACCAGGGAAGAAGGCTTCATGTATTAAATGGAATGAGTACTTCCATAGAAGAATTCACTAAAAAGTTCAAAAGCTTTAATTAAAATTCAATTTTGAAAATTCACTAAAATATGTACATAATCAACGTCACAAAATTAATCCAATAAGTTGCACATACACACATAAAAAAATTATCTAAACTGTTATGTCAAACATAAAAAAAAAGAATGAACAATTCAAACTCATTATTTTTTGTATAGAATTTCTGTTGATTTTCAATTTTTTTTTACCAACAGTTGAATTGTTTTTATATAAGGCAAATAATGAGTTTGACCATCACATTATTCACATTATTCATTGATTATAAAAAGTTCAAACAATGCTAAAATCCAATTACTAGTTAAAACTTAAGAATGTTAAAAGTACTTAGAAAATAAAAATATCAATAAGAGAGTTCCAGATTTTTTTAGATGTATATATTATCTGTTATGTAAAAAATATTGTGGCAAGTAAAATAAAAAATATTATTAAAAAAATTTATGTAGTGTGTTTTTGTTCCTACAAAAGTCAGGCTTCATCACTGATACATATATATATATATATATATAAATGTAATGATATTCTTATTCAATATCTGTATTTCTTTGAAGTTATGCATGTAATCTTGTAATTAAATATTAATAAATACAGTAACATAAATATACTTAAACTACAACTTTAAAAACTTTTATCCATCTAGGAGCACTTTTATCTAGCTTCATAATCTTTGTCAACTAACTCTTTCAAACACACTTTCAAAGTTTAATCTTCCCACAGTTCATTGATTTTTACATTTGCTGTCTGTCTGTTTATTAAGTTATGCTTGCATTTATATATTAACATAGCTTCCTTTATTTTCCTTTTATTAATGTTTCTTTCAATTTGTAATATGTTCACAGTATTAACTGATGTTGAAACATTATCATTTCCATTCAAATTTTGTATAGTTTTTTGAATTCTTTTTAATAATTGCAAGTGCTCTTTAGTTATTTTCTCCAGTGTACATCTTGATTCCCCTACATATACACTGTTACATTTACATCTCCATTTATATGTGCTGTAAATTTGATTTAAGAAAGGTTTTAATTTTTGAATTATTTATTATTTTGTTTAACCCAGGAGAATATATCTTTATATATTGCCCTTATAAAATTCACTTATTCGTTTAAAATAGAAGGCATTGATATCCACATTTTCTGCTTATTATTAGTAGAATCCACCTTATTATTAATATTTTTATTTTTATATTTAACTGATGTCATATGCTCTGCATATCAATCACTAAAAAAATGTTCAGATTAATCTTATTCACTACACTTGCATCATCAAGTGAGCTGAAAGCTTAATCACAGAAATCAATCTGATATCCAACTTTTTATTTAAATAGCATGATTATGAACTTGTTGGGATTAAAGTTCTAAAATATTCACTATTAAATAAACATATATACAACATTAAACATTTTAATGCAATACTATAAAACATTTCATAATTGATGGATAAATTTCTGTCACATTATAACATCTAAAAGAAGATTTTAAGACAATATATAATTACTATTCAGGAGAGACATATTTAACTATTCAAATTGTTTTATAATATTTCTGATGGGATTATATTGTAACTTATTTACCAATAAAAATGATACCAGATGGATCTCTCTGATTACATATGCATTTCTCAGAACAACGTTTTGATCATTAGATGATTTTCAGGTTTAAATATTTAAATTACATTATCAATAAAGATATACTAATTTTAATTTAAATACTAAGACTGTGAACTTTTGACACTATAGTTTAATATATACGATTATGAGTACATTCTTAGTTTGAACTGGTATGGTAGTTTATTCACTGTTACATTTTTATTTACCATTGTCAAATGCACTCAACTCACAACTTTGACACCATCCACCTCAGATAAACACAATAATGATTATTACTAATCATTTTCTAAACTAGAGATTATCTTTAGCACAGATATAAACTTTAAACCTCAGTTAAAGATTAATATATCTGGTTTTTTAATTTTAAACATACACACACATGGAGTTGTTTACTTTTCTCTTTCCTATGTGTTAATTTATTTATAGATATATAAAACAATCTTCATACTTCCCCATTCTTTTTAAATTCATATAAAGATACCATAAAGAACAAATGATCCCCAAGATGCATTTTGTGTTGAACCAGCACTTATCAGTTGGCTTATCTTTATATGAATTTAAAAAGAATGAGGAAGTATGGAGATTGTTTAATATATCTATAGTTTACTCATGTAAGCACTTACAAATTTTATTGCACAATACTTACAATATTTTAGTTACAGTTTTGATCAATAGATGGAACTTTTATGGACTAATAAAATTTGCATTTGTACATTATCAAGAAAGGCAGCAATTTACATGAATGCCATTAATAATAGTAACATATAAAACAAGTTAAACGTAGGTAATTTTATTTAAATTTTAATATTTTTTTTCAGAATTAAATTGTAATATTTTTATATAATTTCATATAAATAATATGTATATGTAAATTTAAACTTTTTATAACAATTGGAAATCAGAAAAAGTAATGTTGTAATAATATGACTTTTTTATTATCAGTAATATTTAAAAATTAATTCAAAATTAATTTGTTTATTCTCAATGAGATATGTATTATGGTAAAATATTTTTATTTATATACAAATACATATAATCAAATAAAAAGGCCATATATATTGAGGAAAAAAAAAGAAAAAACAAAACGAAACATAGACAACATTCATAGAGTTATCATAAACGAGATTGTAATCCTGATAATTTAATAAAAAGTTGGGATTATTATTCAGTTAAGGACGTTCAAATGTCAAAACTTGTAATTCACCTGATGAGCTGAGATTGTTCTGAAAAATACATTTATATAGTGAGAGATTAGTTTATATTTTTTCACTGGACAATATCTTATGAGAGTATGAAGTTCAAATCAGCAATGCTATCAATTAATTTAATTGATTACTTATTTCTTTCTAGCATAGAGTTAATTATTATATATGTATCTTCAATCTATACTCCAGTTAGTGTAATGAGATGGATATTTCTATATATGTTGAATTATTTTTCAGGTGGTGTTTAAAAGGTATTGAATGAAATAATACATTTTTTTTTTTTTTATAATTCAAATTCAAAATATTTAATTTGGAATTTATTTATATATTGTTTAATTTAAATTTTACTCTTATTTCTGATGTTTAAAAATACATTTTTGTACATATATTTGACAAAAGGGAATCATTCTTCTAGTCATTAGTAATAATTACAAGTAATAGATGAATAATAATGAAATGTTTTACTGAAAATGTTGATGGAATAGTTCCTTATATATATTTAGATCACATAATATCCTAAGCTTATCAATAACAGGAATCTCCAATCTGATATCATGCCAACTTCTGTGAATAAAAGATGAAAATTCTTGACTACAGGTTGAAGATTCTTGTTGATAAGTTTGGGCTATCATCATGTAATTTACATCTGTAAAACATTTAGCTTTATATAAAATAAAATTTACTATCACAATATATATATGTTACACATACAGTATATATTTAATAACCAAACCTATATTTAATAACCAAACCAAGGAATTTGCAACATTACCTAAAATTACAGTTGATTTACAAACATATGGAAAAATCAAGCTACTTTTCATTTGCTAACTGAAACATCAATTCATTTTTTTTATTTGTTCATAGATACATTTTAATACTGTACTAAGTCACATGGTATATTTATTGATTGGATAATTTAAATATAGGCTGTTGTATTTTTTTCCAATGTGTAAGCTTGTGGTTAAAAGCTGTAGAGGTCTCTACCTTCGCATTTTTAACCATACATGCTTTAGGTTTATTGCCTTAATAAATATTACATAAGTTGTTTATATAGTTGCCAGTCTAGAATTAGCCCGGTTGTTTATACACACATGTATATAAATATTTTGTCCTATGATTTATTAATTTATTTATTATTTTAGACACAAATAATATTTAAAAAATTATAATTTTATATGTAAAAACAAGTTTATTAATATGGAGTATAAATTGCATAGAAAATTAGCATAAGAAATAAGCATGTGCATAATGCTTGCAATTCAACAAATACACTTAAATAAACTTTCATTCAACAATATATAAATTATTGTTAAAATAAAATAGATGTTTTCATATGTAAATTCAGGTTTAAAACATATATTTGGGGACATGCTCTGTTATTCACATAAGAAATTACTTTTGTCCTTAATATATTTATTTATATAAATCTGTCCAAATTTGTTTAACAATATTCTAATAAAGTTAATGTTCAGATGCTATTTGATAGAGTTTGTCTGAATTTTTAGGTATAATTTGTCTTTAACTTATCAGTTATTCACAATTTAAGATGGTAGTTAACATGGATAGTATTAAACAATTAATATTTTATTTCTATATCTTGAAAGTGCATATGAAGACAAAGTTCACAAAATCTGTCAATAATTTATATTTATCGATGAAGAATTGGTACATCATCTGGGAAGTTAATAATTTTAGTATTATTATTTTCTCAATTGATTGGAAGAAAACTTTATTTTACTATTATCTTCTGTAAATGATATATTTTTAAGAATACATTATGAATTCTTTTAATGGCTTTTGACTTTTTGAAAAGTTGTAAAAATGGCTCTCTTTTCAATGATATGCTTTTTTGTCTTTTTGACTCATGCTTTGGATATTTCAGTTAAGAGATATTTTAATCAAGAGTACTTTATAAAGAGATTAATAGGCATTATTAAAAGTAGAAAAGTGCACTTAATATACCAAAATTATATTAATCTCTTTACTAGTAAAGCCAAGATAGAAAATATATATACAATTTTATGTTTTTAGTAACTTAACACTAATAGTTAGATATAAACAAGCTTATATATTAATTGTAAAAAATATATTAAAACAATTTATTAAAATTAATTTCCTTTTAAAAAATATATCTAATAATTAAGGATTTGGTAGAGGTTTATTATTTTATTATATTTTCCAAATCACATATTGAACAGTTTATATTAATGATCAGAATTGCAGATTTAAGATTTAGAATTTTCTGAATTCCAAATGGGAAAAGTAAAAAAAAAAAACAAAAAACATCTATGTTTGGCCAAATGAATAGAATTATGATATTTAAGTTTTTATTAAAATTGTTAAAATTCAAATAATTTTTCAAGCAGCAAAGATAGAATAAAATTAATATTAATCACAATTAATCGTTGAAGTTGTAGTAGTAATTTGGTTTTACTTTTTAAAATATATTAGTAAAATCACTATTGTTTTATCATCAACTTTACTAATCATCTGACAAAAGACAGTTCCTCCATAAAATTCTAGTTATCTTCTTCAAAATAGTTTGCCTCCTGATGTACTCTTTCATCATTCAAAAATATTCATTGATTTAAAATCATATATCATTCATCTGTTAATAAATTTAATTTGTAGTCTTTATAATTTGTTTTATAAATGTTACTAATAGTTTCCCTATTCCTAAGTATACACTGAATCTAAATCTTTTTTCTCTTTTTAATTTTTCAATAAATATCTTTTTATTTATTTTTTCAATATATCTACAATTATTAAAGTTAAACTTTTATTTTACATTTCTCATTTTTCTACAAATTTACAAGTCTAAATCTACAATATTTTATTAATTTTTTCTAATTATGCAAAAATATATGATATAAAGCTATCTTTAAATAAAATATTTCTCAGCCTTTTTTTAAAAAAATGTAACTATAGAAGCTACAGAATTACATTTTATCTTTATTAAAATCCGGTTTAATTATTGTGATTTTATGGAATTATTTTGATTTTTAGTTTTTGTAATATATTTTTAATTTTTTAAATATAATTTAACTATTGGGAAAAGTTAAAAGTTTCAAAAAATATGCTAAAGAAACTTTAAGTGCAATTGTAATGTCCAGAATTTAATAACCACGTTGAGAGTGTCGTTTTCTTTTAGATATAGTTGATATAAATTTATTAAATGTCAATAATTCTAAAGCACTTGTTGATTTAGAGTTCTGATAAAAAGTATAATAATTAAAAGGCTTGAACAATTGCAAAGGATCCACATTCCATCAACAAAAAGGATTTATGTACTCTATTGGCTGAAAAATGAATTATATAATTGCCTTATTTACATATTGTGTATCATCATATTATATCACGTCAATTATATAAGCAGACCTGGACTGCACAACTTTACTCAGCACTATGATTCTGACAGTGTTTTTCCAAAAACTGACTCAGTGCATTTAATTAGTTTATGTTTATTATATCTTTCATCAGAACTCTAAGTCAATGAGTGTTAGTTTTACAAAAAGAGTTAATACTTTGAGAATTAAATATCAATAAGTATTTAATAAACCGATAACTAATCTACAGGCATACCTTAAAAATCAATAATTATCACAAGATTAGCTTGTTAAAAACCTATTATGTATAAATGTAATGACTAATAGAACAACATATTTTAATAAATCAGTTTTTTGTTTTATGTTTAAAAACATATTTGAGATTGATAATAAAAAACTTTTAAAATAAATATAAAAGACATTTAATACTAAAGCTTAAAATTTAAATCTTGTAATATACATAGCTTTTTGTAAATTATTTCTTATTAATATGATTTAATCCTTTTTTTTTAAAAATGAAACTTCTTTAATACAAACACATAATTATTTTAAAAAATCTGAAAAATCCATTTTTATTATTTAATATATTATTATTATTAAAAAGTAAAACTACTCAGTGATATATTAGCATTATTGCTAATCAAACAAAATAAATGGCAAAAAAAAAAAATAGAATCTATATTTTAAAAAAAATACAGTTCATTTATAATTCAACAGAGCTAATAAATTATTAATTATTAAAATCACTTTCACATAATTCTCAGAAGAATCATAAAATGTTTTAAATAGAATAAACAGAGAGAAAAAAAAAGTAAGAAGAAGAACCATTAAATCAATAATTTGAAATTAATCTTATAAATTACTTTTTTTTCTTTTTAAAAAATAAAATATGTTAAAATTTAAAAAATCCAGCTTAAAATTCTGTTTCTTAAAATAGACTTCAGAGGACATAAATCCTTTTTTTTTTTAAAAAAAATAAAAAATTAAAAAAGACTAAAGACAAATATATATATATAAAAGACACTGTTTTTTATTGAAATTCTTTTTATCTTCAAACAAATTTAAAAGTTAAGAAGTTCTGATTTAATTTATTAAAATAATCAAATATTATGTGATATAAATGATGCAAATTTCCTATATATCTAACTAATCCAAAGGCATACTAGAAAATACTCTTAAATGTTTTTTATTTTATTTTTAATAGTGTTTACATTAGGGTTTCTTTGAAAACTATAATTAACTTTAGGTTTAAGATTATGGATTTAGAGTTAATCATGATTTTATATAAATACCAATCTGAAAAAATTTTCTTATGATAATAAATGTAGTCGTTGGAATAACAACCTAATTGGAAAATTGCATCAAAAATTTTTTCGAATTTGTTTGATTCCTGACCAATTAAAATTAGGAGAATAGCATCGTAGAAAACTGTCTTTAGTGCAAATAATGTATTAACTTCTTGTTTTTCAAATAATCCTTTTTGTATCTACATGACATGACAACAGTAACAGTCTTTTAAATTATTTTAGATTTTTTGAATCATTGAAATAGTAATTGGGAATAACATAAATTGACATCTAATGGGTTAGTCTTGCCAAGGTGCATATGGCAATGTTGAGAATTCTACTTCTTGTCTTAATTCTTTATTTTTCAGACACGGCAATGTTGAGAATTCTACTTCTTGTCTTAATTCTTTATTTTTCAGATTTAATAAATTTATATGATTTATTTTTACTAATTGTGAATAGTAGCAATTAAAATAAAAACTAATTAACTATATGCATAGAAGAATTAGAATGATTTAAACAGTCTATGCTCAAGTAACCACAATTAAAGTGACTAGGATTGCTTTGGTATGTTAAAGACAAATCTCTCTAATTAAAAAAATCTCATTGCTGCCATGATTAATTGAAAGAATGCTCCTCCCAAAAAAAGGTCTTGTATTTATTTAAAAAAATATTAACATGTAATGAGAATCTTATTCATAAATACAAGATGAAGAAGTAATTATTGTTCATGAACTCATAAAAATCGAGCTTGAAAGTAGTAATTTTTCATAATGGAAATAAATTTGTACCTATATCTATGGTAAAAGATGTCATACAACATAGAGTTACTTTAAAAAAATTGTACCAGAAGTGTAAATGGAATATCTGTATATTTCTTAAAAACATTATACTTTTTTGCTAAGATAGATTAATGACAAACAAATTTATTATGTTAAGAAAAAGTGTCTAAAATGTTCATGAATAGTTTTGGAAAGCAAAATGTAGCAGTTTACTTACTGACTTAGTAAGTGTAGATTGTTATTTATATATCAAGTTAAGTTTTTTTATTATTTTTAAAATGATAGATCACAAACTAAATTTACCGATCTCAAACATGTTTCATTTGATTATTGATGCTATGATCAAATGAGACACTTTCAAATATTTTCAGATCTGAGAATTATGAAAAGATGATAACATTCAACAATAAAGTGCATAATACAAAATTAAAAGTGCCTGCAAAAATATTTTTAAAAATCAAAAAAATTACCTTAAAATATAGCATGATTTTTTAATTTTTACTAAACATTAAAGTGGTTTTCAAGATTATATGTTAATTTACTGAGTCATCATTTGAATGTTTTCTAAAAATTTATTGAAGTAAATGACAAGCATATGTATCAATATATACCTAATATAAAAATAAAAATACTGTTTAGTCGAGATATTTTTAAAATTAAGTATATCAAAAAATAAAATTAAAAAAAAATAATTATGAATTTGGTTTTTAATCAGAATTTAATAAGTATGCAAATATATTGGTTTTTAAAAATTAAATTATGTCCTACAAAAACCATGCCTGATAAAGAAATTCTATGAATATTATGGATTTACCACAAAAATGCAATAAAAATTATAATTATTGTAGATAAACATTTTGACACCAGACTCAATATGTTACCTTCTATTTTTTTTATCATTTTAAATTCAAGTTGCAAACTTTGACCTGACTTGACCTCTCAGTATTTGCTCTTGATGAAAGTCATCAAAGTCATGATACTACAATGTCTGACATTATGCTTAAGAACATTCATCCTGATCCTCATGCAATTTCCTAAATATCTTCTCTTGCATATATTTTTTATGGTACCAATTATTATGAACTTGCTTGACTTTCTTTCTAAACAAATTTTTTATATCGAGGCTGTATCCAGTTTCTTTAGTTACATTTCTCTAGCAAAATATAACCTTCACCCAATCTCTATGTCCCCTTTACTTAACAAACTCTTTGAATCCATCACTAAGGAAAAGATATTATTCTGACTTCCATCTCAAATTATCAGTCTGATGCTTCCACCTCTGATGCTATTACTCTGTTTAAACTTGTTATTGACTAAGTTAGAGCCACTATAGCAGCTGGTCACATAGTAGTACAACTTGACATTTCATCAACTTTTGTATAAAACTGACAAGCTTTTTTCCAGTTACTTTTTACTTTCCTTAGAGTTTAATCTTTATAAAAAGGTATAGTTATAATAGATAATTCTATTTCTGTGCTATGCAATATTAAAATATAGTGCTAATATGGTGGTACTAAATCTGTTACTTTGTCTAGTCATGTACCCATATACTTATATAAATAAAGAAAATATATTGGTAATTTAAGATTGCACTTGGATTGCAGATTGCCTGATGCCAACTTGATCTTTTAAAAATTATCTTTGATGATAAAGTTATAATAATAGTATGTGTATATTGTGTAATTATGGCAATGTATCATCATTATTTAATCAAATGTTATCTACTAATTATTATATAGTTTTACCTAGATATTTAAGCATATTTTAGAGAATAGACTTTACTGCATAATTTACCTGTTGTATATTCAACTATGATGCTGAATGCCAATAATTAACAAAACTTATTGACTAAAAAAAAACATCATTAAATAAAGATTAAAAATATATTTATTTACAATTATGTACATAATATATTATATACATATTGTTGACCAAATCAGTTTCATTCCTGGTTCCAGATTTGCAGCCTATATCCCACTGTGATAACTTTATTCTTCTGGCTCCCTTTGTGTTTGATCTATGGTGATTTATAGAAAATTCTGACAAACATAGTAACAAATACATCTGTACACTTATCAGGCCTCCAACACAACATTTATGAATGTAATGAATTTAGTATTTGATTTTAAGTTCTACATCAATAAATGTTAATATTTCCAAAATACTAACCTAAAATCTCCATTCTAGTAGTGGTAGATCTTAGTGAATGATTAAAAGCTTTATACTCACAATCCTTTGCTGCACAATCCTATTGGAGTCTTATCAGGTATTCACAAATAAAATAAGACAAGTGCAGTCTGTTTAAGTTACCTTTATGGCTGTTTGCACCTACAGAGGCTTGGACTCTGGGAAGACATCATGGCAGAAAAGTTGGAACACTTTTTCTGCAACTTTTTTTTGGGTCCTTTTCTCACAATGTTCCATAAAACAACAACAATAGCACCATCATACAAAAAGTAAGGAAAAGCTGAAAAGACTCTTGCTCTTTTCAGTACACACTATTTATACTTTTTCACAACTTAATATCTGTTTTTATTATTATTATTATTATTATTATTATTATTATTATTATTATTATTATTATTATTATTATTATTATTATTATTATTATTATTATTATTATTATTATTATTTACCTTGTTTTGTGTTAACTATTATTGCTTTATATAGATCATGCACAAGTATCATTTTGGATTTTATAGCTGAACTTGATGTGTTATTGTCTGATTTACATACTACTTCAGTAATTATTATGGGAGATTTAAATATAGATTTATGTAATAATCTACATGGGCCTACCGTACGATATTTGAATTTGCTTTATAGTTATGGTTTTAATCAAGCTATTTTTTTTACCTACTCGTATTACGAAATCTTGTCAATCAATTTTGGATCATATATTTGTCAGATTAAACCAGAATCAAAGTTATGAATCGTCTGTACAAAATATTTTTATTTCGGATCATTTTGCAACTGTGTTGAGGTTATTAAATTGTAGACCACATGTAAATACTCATTTATATATTAATAAGTTATCACATAATAAACTAAAAATGTTATTATCTGATCAGAATTGGGATTATGTTTTTGCTCTGCATGATGTTGATTCAGCATTTTTAAAATTTCAAGATATTTGTAAATCTTTAATTGCAAAATCTATGGTTAGTTTTAAATTGAGTGGCAAAAACCGCAAGCACTCAGCCTGGATAACGAATGATTTGATTGGAAAAATTAATCAAAGAAATCATTTAAAATGTTTGGGTGGAGATTTGTTGACTTTGAGGAAATTGAATACTGAGATTAAATCTGATATTCGGAAATTAAAATTTCAATATTATCAAAAATATTTTAATGATAAAAATATTTCTTTGAAATGGAAGTTGATAAATTCTCTTGTAAAGAAACCTTTGTCAAATCAACTTAAATTTATAAAACACAATGATAATTTGATTGAAGTAGAAAATAATGAAAAATGTGTTGCTGACTTGTTTAATAATTTTTTTTCAGATCTATCAATAGATAGAACACCAGTACAAGAATTGTCTTTTGCTGATTCTTGTGTAAATTCTTTTTTGTGTACAGATGTTACTGATTTGGATTTGTTTGGTAAAATTGATCTCTTAAAGAATGTTCATTCAGCTGGTCTAGATAAGTTAACACCAAAGATTCTTAAGGAAAATAAGTCAGCTTTCATACCTGTTCTTGTTTATTTGTTTAATCTTTCCTTAAATGTTGGTTTGTTTCCTACTTGTTTGAAGGTTGGTTTTATTACACCTGTTTTTAAAAAGGGTGATCCGGTACAGCTTGACAATTATAGACCAATATCTATTATATCTGTAATATCCAAATTGTTAGAGATGGTGGTTAAAGAGAAAATGATGTCATTTTTATCTAAAAATAATATTTTATCTGAACATCAATATGGATTTATTTCTGGTAGAAGTACCTTGGACACTTTCTATAGTCATGTAAACAATTTGACAACTTCACTAGATAAGGATTTTAAAACTGTTTCTATTTATTTAGACTTGTCTAAGGCATTTGACTCTGTATCTCACAAAATTTTACTTAAGCGTTTATATTCATATGGTTTTCGTGGTGGATTTATTTCATGGTTTGTGAGTTACTTAAAAGATAGAAAACAAGCAACAAATATTTCTGGTGTTGTAAGCTCTTTTATAACAGTTAACCATGGTGTACCACAAGGTTCAGTTTTGGGTCCCATTTTATTTATAATTTATATAAATGATTTATTTTCTTTACCTTTAGAATCTAAGATTTATGGTTTTGCAGATGATATTGCTTTATCTTATGCTGCACTTTCATATAATTTTGTTGACAAAATAATTAATGATGATTTAATCCTAATTAGTAAATGGTTAGCATTTAATAATTTATCAATTAATCTGAGTAAAACAAAAGCTATTAATTTTTCTTATAGGTCAAATATTCATTCACTTAACATTACTATTTGTAATAAGTATTTTTGGCATTGTAATAGCACTTGTACTTGTGCTAACATTTCTTTTGTTGATAATATTTGCTATCTAGGTATTTTTATTGACTCCAGACTATCTTGGTCAAACCATATTGACTTCCTTTGTTCTCATTTACGTAAATTAAATTATATGTTTTTCTACTTATCTAAATTTTTTCCTCAGTCAGCTTTGATTACTTTATATATTTCTTCTTATCAAAGCTTATTATGTTATAATATATCAGTTTGGGGGAACTGTTCTACTTTTGCAATGACTACATTGTCTGTTTTACAGAATTATACAATGCGTATCATTTTTGGTAGATCACGTGCCACATCTGTTAAAGATATTTATGCCACTTTTAATATACTAGATGTTTTCCATTTGTATAAATATAGAGTGATTCTTGATATTTATTGTAGAAAACTTCATTTGGATACTAAATCTTCTGTTGTAAATACTCATTTATCTACTAAATATCAGCTAGCTTTACCTAATTTTCTTAAAACATCTAGTAGGAAGCAATTTAGTTATAATGGTCCTAAATTATTTAATATGTTTATAAGAGATTGTTCTGTGAATTTAATGAGTACTAGTTATTTGATTTTTAAAAAGCATTTATGGCACTGGTTATATTATGCTAAGCATTAGTTTTATTTTGTTTATTTTATTTTATTTTTGTTTATACTGTATGTTATGATTGAATTTCCCAATGTAATATCTGTATAATTTTAATATTTTATGTTATATATATATTTTTTGTATTTTATTAGTGTTTTTTAGTAAATACTCGTTTATCTACTAAATATTAGTTAGCTTTACCTAATTTTCTTAAAACATCCAGTAGGAAGCAATTTAGTTATAATGGTCCTAAATTATTTAATATTTATTCATAAGAGATTGTTCTGTGAATTTAATGAACACTATCTTATTTGATTTTTAAAAAGCATTTATGGCACTGGTTATATTATGCTAAGCATTAGTTTTATTTTATTTTATTTTTTTTTTGTTTATATTATATGTTATGATGTAATTATTTACTACTGTGATTGAATTGCCAAATGCAATATCTGTGTGATTTTAATATTTTATGTTACATTTATACTTTTATTTTTATTTTTTTTGCATTTTATTAGTGTTTTTAGTTGTTACATTTAAATTCCTCACACAAGATTTTTCTTGTATGGAATTTATCTCACTGTATTATACATTTATTGTTTGCTTCATAATGAATAAATAAATAAATAATAAATAAATAAAATTATTATTATTATTATTATTATTATTATTATTATTATTATTATTATTATTATTATTATTATTATTATTATTATTATTATTATTATTATTATTATTATTATTATTATTATTATTATTATTATTATTATTATTATTATTATTATTATTATTATTATTATTATTATTATTATTATTATTATTATTATTATTATTATTATTATTATTATTATTATTATTATTATTATTATTATTATTATTATTATTATTATTATTATTATTATTATTATTATTACAGTAGGATAACAGCAATATCCATTAGGCTAATGCATCCAAATTCCTTTCCTCTTGCAATTAGTCATTCAAATATTTATTCTTTTGTTTGATTAGTTTTAATGTTCTAATTTAAATAATAACAATTCTCTCTATATTTAAATCCATTAAGCTTTTCTAGCATTAATAATTCACATTTCATTTTATCTTTCAGCAATCTTTTGTCATTGATTTTAAACTTACAATATCCATCTATATTTAAGTTTCTTTTATCTTTCAGCAATCTTTTTTTATTGCTTTTAAACTTACAATATCTATCTATTTAAGTTTATTATATTTCCTATTTTTTCTGGAGTTACAAAACCTATCTTTATAATTTATACAACATATGGTTACTAAATCCATATATATTTTTTTATAAAATATAGCACCTCCCCAACTCCAGAAACAGCCCCATTTTACTTTATTAAATGTAATCTTGAAATCTATTCTATTTACATTTTTCTTGAATAGGTCTGGGTGATTTTTATTTTTTTCTACTGGTACATCTTTCATTTCTTCCTGTTCTATAAGCATTTGTAAGCATTCATTTTCTTTCAATTCATGGCATTATCGTTTTGGTTTTCATGAGTCTCTGCCTTAGGATTGGACATTTTCTTTTTCCATTTCTGAATTCAAAATTCCAAAATGGAATGTGTCTGTTATTTCACCCCTCTAATGTGATTTTCCTGGCTTCTATATATGACATTATTTTCACCTCTGATCACTACTAAATGGTTTGACAGCATATTTTCTACTATCCCTTTAAACCAACACATCATGAATCCATACTGCTCCAGTTTTGAACTTTGCATTATAATAATTGCCTTGGCTCACTCTATTTTTTTTTGTTGGATTAATGAAAATTTCATTCTTAATCTCCTTCCAAGTAACAGTTCCACAAGAGTAACTCTGGTTGCCATGCAAAGCATTGAATGTTGCCAAAGCATTATTTCCTGCAGAGTATTTTGTAAATGTATATAATTATTTTTTTAAGCTCTTTTTAATTTGTTGCACTGCTTTTTCAGTCATGCCATTTGATTTGGGATGATACAGAGGGGTACTAATATGTTCAATTCTATTTTTTTAAAAATATTTTTGCATGATATGACTCATGAAACCAGTTGCATTATTTGACACTATGATTTCTGGTTATCTCTGTATTTGTCAAAATACTTTATTGTTTTCTCTGTGCTTGTATTTTTTACTTTGTGGCATTCTGCCCACTTTGAAAGTGCAACTATTATTTATAATATCATTTTTCCTGTGAGCAGCCCTGCATGGTCAATGTGCAATCTCTCTCATGGTCCAGTCACACTGTCTAATTTTTTCCAGAAGTGCCATTTCTGTCTGGCAAGTATCACACATCTTTATATATTTTTCAATGTCCATATTTATTTTTGGCCACCAGACATAACTACATGCCAATGCTTTTGCTCTCACTACTCCTGAGTGACCTTTATGCAACAGTTCTAATACATGATTCTGACCTGCAGGTGGTATTACTGTTTTATCCCCCATTATTATACATTCCTTACATACAACCTTTCTCCATTTACCCAAAATTCTTGATCTAAATAACTAAGTTTTGTTTTAGGCCATCCTTTTCTTATCCATTTGATTAATATATAGTAACCCTGAATGTTTTTTGTCCACTTTACTACTGTTTCACTGTTTAACACACTTGATTTCATGCTATTTATACAATTCATCTTTGTTTCTGAATTTATTGGTTCTAGTCTCTCTGGGCATTTAGATGAAGCATCCACATGCATGATATCTTTCCCTTTTTTGTAATATAACTGACAATCATATGCAGCCAAAATATTCTGCCAGCATAATATTCTCATATTTATGTGCTTGGGCACTAATTGTCATGGGAAAAATACCTAATAATAGCTGATGGTCAGTAAATATTTCAAAATTTCTCCTTCATATATATTGGTGAAATTTTTTCAGTACAAATACAATGGCCAATGCTTCTTTATCGATTTGGCTATAATTTTTTTGTGTTTGAGAGAGGGCATGAAGCATAAACCACTGGACATTCTCCCTTTTCACTGGGGCATGCTAATACTGCCCCTATCTCATATTCAGATGCATCAGTAGTTATTTGCAGTTTTTCTCACTATCCTATTGCACCAATAACCTATCTCACATTAACAGTGCCTTTGTTTTCTCAAAAGGTAATTCATGTGTCTGTGTCCACTACAATTTTTGACCTTTTCTAAACAAATAATATAGTGGTTTAGTTGTCACTGCTTTATTGTTTAGAAACAGTTCATAAAAGTTTACTAATCCTCAAAACTCTTGCAATTGTTTTATGCTCTGTGGGTTATTTGCATTTTTTATTGCTATGACTTTATCCGGGCACAGCTTTTCCCCTCTGTCCTGAATGATGTGGCCTAAAAAAACTAATTCTTGAGTTTGCCACACCCATTTTTCCTCATTCAACTTAACCTCTATTCTACTTAGTCTTTTGAAAACTCTTAATACCCTATCTCTTAAATTTTTTACTGTCACTGCCATAATAAGAATATCATCAAAATACAACATGAATACTGTTAATACATCTATAATGTGGTCAAATTTTGCTTGAAAACTGTTGAGAGTCATTGGAGATTCCAAATGGAAGTACATTACACCGGAACAACCTGAAAGACATTGTTAAAATTAAGATTTGGACCATTTCTTCAGTTACCTCAATCTGATGAAATGTGAAATTCAGATCTAATTTCACAAAAAACTTTGCATCTGTGAACCCAGCTAACACTTCTCTTCCATTAGATACTGGATATGCTTCTTTATTCAAATATTTATCCACAGTAACTTTGTAATCCACACAAATTCTAATTTTCCAATTGCCTTAATAATTATTACTATTGGTGTTGCCCAATCCACTGACTCAACCTGTGTTAATATGCCCTTGCTAACTAGTGATTTTATTTTTTCCTCTCCTTTTTTTATTTTTGTACCAATGGTACTTACCTGATTTTACAGATAGTAGGATTTTCTTTTTCCACCACCTCATATGGCCAGGTTTTGCTGCTATTAGGCCTAATTTATTTGCAAATAATTCTGGGAATCTTTGTTTTATATCATCTGCTTGACACATTATTCACAGCATTCACATTAATGTTTATTCTTAACTTTTTATACCAGTCCCACCCTATTAACAGACTGATTGTTCCTTTATGATATATATTGGTAATTTTACTCTTTTATTTCTATACTTTACAGTCACTATTACATACCCTATTATTCTTAATTCATTTCCATTGACATTTACAGCTTTGATAGGTGTCTCTGTAATTGATATGTCTGTACATTTTCTCTCAAGCTGTTTCCATAGCTTTTCTGAGATCAGTGAGATTCCAGACCTGCTATTAATTTCCATTTCTATCTTTTCATTACAAATTTCAAGCTGTAACATAAATTTATTTTGCACAATCTTACTATTAATATTAGCAATATTATCTGTTACAACTGCATTCGATTCTATTTTGCTGCCACTGCTGACTAGCTTTTTTCACACTTTCACTACATATTTTTTCCAATGCTCTTTCCATTTACAGATGTGGCATCTTTCATTTCATTATTTGCACTCATTTTTAATGTGCCCAATTTTGCCACAGCAAAAATCCTTAATTCCTTTGCTTGTGTTAAAGCTTTTATCTCATTCTTTTTGATCAGTTTTCGCCACTACATTTTCTTCATTTTCACTTTTATTTTTAAAACAAGCTGTTTGTTCTATTATCAGTTTATCAGCCACTTCTTTCTTAATAGCTGATTCAAAGTTTAACTCCATTTCTGTCAGCAGATTTCTTCTCAGACTACCATCAAGCAGACCCAATAATAACTGATCTAAGAGTATCTCATCTACATAGTTTTCATATAAGCAATCTTTTGATATTATTTTAATGCCATAACCTACTCTTTTACAGTTTCACCATTAACTTGTCTTCTATTTCTTAGAGACAACCTGGCTATATGTTTAGAGTGTCTGGGGCTAAAGTGGTCACTTAATTTTTTCACTATATCCTCATACAATACTGTTTCTTTTATGGGTAAGTCGTAATACTTATTCTACTATCTTTTACAATAAATACACTAATGCTATTAGCTCTCTTCTTGCCCTCAATCCCATTGAGCAAGAAAAATGTTCTTTAACTGAGTAGTGTATAGAGGCCATTCCCCAGCATCATTGAATTCAGCTATCACTGTCTGTCCTAATGACATTTTTCTATATTCTAGAAAACTGTACTGTGACTGAATCACTTTTTGAAAATCCCTACTTTATGGGTTCTAATACAACTGTGTCTACACCAAATTTGTTGTGCATTCAACTATGATGCTAAATTCCAACAATTAACAAAACTTATTGACTAAAAAACATTATTAAATAAAGATTAATATATATATTTTTTACAATTATATACATAACATATTGTATATACATTATTGACCAAATCAGCGTCAGTCCCAGTTCCAGATTTGCAGCCTATATCTCATTGTTATAATTTCTTTTATCCCCTCTTGTGTTTGGTCTACACTGATTTATAGGAAACACTGATCAAACAGACTAACAAATAAGTCTGAACACTTATATCTTGGCCTTCCAATGCCACATTTATGAACATAATGAAATTAGTCTTTGATTTTAAGTTCTACTCCAATAAATGCTAATATTTTCAAAATACTAAGCTAACACCTCCACTCTACTAGTGCCAGACCTTAGTGAATTATTAAAAGCTTTAAACTCACAGTCCTTTGCTGCACAATCCTAATGGAGCCTTAAAAGGTATACACAAATAAAATAAGACCAGTGCAGTCTGTTTAAGTTCCCTATCTGGATATTTGCACCTTACAGAGGCTCAAACTCTTGGAAGACTTCCCTCATGGCAGAGATTTTCTCTGGGTTCTTTTCTCATGATGTCCCAAGAAACAACAACAACAGCACCATTATATAAAAAGTAAGGGATGAAAAGACTCTTGCTCTTTTCAGCGTACACTATTTATACTTTTTACAGCTTAATATCCATTATTATTATTATTATTATTATTATTATTATTATTAATTACAATAGGATAACAGCAATATTTGTTTGGCTAATTATTACAATAGAATAACAACAATATCCATTAGGGTAATGCATCCTTTCAGAGATTATGATCAGGCATTTAATTGCGGATACGTGCACATTCTTTTTCTCTGCGATTAGTTATTTAAATATTTATTCTTTTGTTGATTAGTTTTAGTAGCTTAAAGTTCTAATCTAAACAATAACAGTTCTTTCTATATTTAAATCCATTAAGCCTTTCCAGCATTATAATTCACATTTTATTTTAGCTTTCAGCAATCTTTTTTTATTGCTTTAAACTTACAATATCTATTTAATATCTACTGAGGCTGTAACCTGAGAATATGCGTGTAAAATGTGATAGTAGGGCCCTCTACAGGTGTTTATCCACAAGCTTACGCTATGGAAGAAAAGAGGGAAACCCTTCTTTAACCTACTTTCTATTTAAATAGGTGAAGCTGAAGCGGTTAGATCTGCGAGCTTGAAGCTATTCAATACTTCACTGATTAAGTCCACATTTCTTATTACACATTAATACTCGCGAAATATTTCGATTTACAACGAGTCAATGGAAAGATTTTATAGTTAGAAATCTATTACAGTAATTTAAAGTTGGAATTATAAATTTATTAAACGCACATTGATTATGTAAGTAATATTTACTGAGGCTGTAACCTCGAGAATATTTAAGTTTATTATCTTTTCTATTTTTTTCTGGAATTATAAAACCTAACTTTATAACTTATACAACATATGGTTACTAAAGCCATATATATTTTTTTCAAAATATGACAATACCCAATGTATATAATATTATTATTTTCTTTTTTATACGTATAATTCTTTTGTGTATGTATGTGTGTATTCATTACGAACATTTTTTTATGGTACTCATCATTGAAAATGAACTCCACTAAATAAAATAAAAGAAGGAAAGGGAGGAAATCTCACTTCAAAAAGCAAATGCACAAGTGTATGCAAAAGAATGAAATATATATATATGTGCATAAGCATAATGATACCATTCTGTCTTTTGTTCTCATACTAAACATTCACAGTTATTTCCAGATCACCATTCATTTTCTATCTTTCTTTATTTCTTTATTCTATACGTTTTACACTTCTTTCTAAACATCTTTTTCAATTCCTCTGTCTCTAATTACATTTTCAATCCATTTTGTTTTCTCCGACTCTTTTTAATATTTTATATTTCTGATTCTAACTTTCCATCTCAGCTTTTTCTTCATTTCAAAGTCTCAAATGTTCCTTTTTTAAAATTATTTATTTCTAAAGGCCCACCTTTACTGCATATCTACAATCAAAACATTTAATCAATGTTTTTCTTAGATCATATTTCAATAGATCTAATAACTTTCTATCTTGAATTATGTTGCTATTTCCATCATTATTTATTCATTTTTTCTAAGTATTTAAAAGAATTAACTTGTTTTGTAACTTCAATAATTATTTTAAATTTTTAAAATTTTTATTGCTTGATTTTTATTGACATTTGTTTTCATTTTTTTAATTAATAATTTTATTTAATATTTTGTTAAGTTCTCCCAATCTATCTGCAAGTCCTTCAGTGATGCAATTAATAATCTCTCAAATATCAGATGTTAACTTTTTATCGTACTAGATGAATGATTGAAATCATCCGCATTAAAAGTACTTCGTTACTATGGAATAATATTGATTATACCTATGTTTTTAGGAAATATATAATACGACTTATTAAATAAAGCACATATTATAGTTCTAAAATATGTTTTCTTTTTGTTTTGTTTTGCATTATTTAAGGTAAAAAAAAAAAAAAGAAATTAAATATTTTTATTACTGAATTTTTAGTCAAATTTAAATAATTACCATTCATTACCTTGCTGAAAATTAATTCAATTCTTAACAACTGAAAACGTTTTAAAATAACTTTTTAATTAAAATTTTATCTTTAATAACATTAGAAGAATCTTCTAAATCAATATTTAAATTAAAAATTTCAATAAATTAAAATGAAATTAGTGAATTTTAAATAATTATTTTTATTTCGTAAAAATAAAAAGAAATAATAAATATAATTGTTTGAAAAGAAAAGTCAACGCGATTAGTATAATGTGTTGAAGCTTGTTCAAATATATAACCGCTGTTTCATTATACTTGGTAATTATAATGATTAATTTTTTGCAGTAACATTGTTTACTAAGTCAATAGCATTTCGTACATTAAAATAATGATTAAATAAAATGTATTTGTTCCAAAATGTAAAACTATTTATTTCCACATTCATGTTATTTAATCAAAAATATTTATTCACTCAACGCGTAAATAGATTTACATTAAATAAATTATACATTTGTTCTGCATAAATATCTATTTAAATAAAAAAAGTTTATAAATTATTAGACTACTTCACTTGTCGAATAATTAATAAGGAAACGAAATTAATAGTTTTTCAAAATTTTATATTCATTTTCAATTCTCCGCTCTCTCTCCCGATTTCTACTCTCCCTACCTCCCTTTTTTCCCCTGTCTCCCTATTTCCACAATTCCTCCCCCCTTTCCCTCCCCACATATATAAACATTTAAAATAAACATTTTAAAGACAAAAAAGCATTATATCGATTAAATTAAAAAACTTAAAAAATAGTTTTGAAAATTATGATGTTAAGTACTATTATTAGTTATTTCCATAAAAATCATATTATAATCCGCACTAATTCTTTAAAAGGAATCTCGTAATTTATATGATTTTATAATTCTTGTTGCAATATTTAACTTTTATTTTAAAAGTATTATCAATTAATGTTCAGTGCATTTTTAGAAAAAAAAATACATTGAAATTTTTTTACATATGTATTTATAGCTCTCTGTGCCCCTTCCCACATTCGTGCATATACCATTCAGTTATTTCCACCATCCATCTAGCCATTTCTTAGTCAACCTATCAATCTATCCATCTAACTATCTGACTATCAAATAGCTATCTACACACACTGATCATGCACTGCCTCTCTATTCGTATTATATGCAGTTATCCATCCATCCATTCATTCACTATATATTTATTTGTTTATCTGTCTCCATGTTTACTTATCTACTTATTTAACTATCATTATGTCTGTTATCTATGTTTGTCCATCTATTTCTTCCTTCATCCATCTATCTATTAATGTCTATCTTTGTTTCTATCTACATGTCTATTCATATATATCTCTATCTATTTATCTATTTATTTATGCATCCATCAATATATTTATTTACATAAGTTAATTTTACTAGAAAAAGTTATTAATATATAAATAAATTATGCATATAACTTTTTTTAATAATTTATCTTAATTAAATTTCAACTTATGATATTATATATTTTATTAACAGTATTAAATAAATTATGTTTCATAACAAAGCATGTAGTAATATTTAAAAAGTGTTTTTAGCTTTAAAGAAGCATTATAGTAAAAATTTATTACGTAATAAAAATCATATAATTACGTAATCGCAATTGTTATTAAGAATTTAATTATTTATCTTTATTATGTATTTCACGTACTTTTATAAAGTTTTTATTCTTTTTTTTTCTTTCACTATATATATATATATAAGATAGTTTTATTAAACTAAAAACATTACATATATTTTGTTTATTTCAATTCAATTTATAAATGGATATTTCTTGTACGCACTTATTTGGTGTTATGGATCTTATGTAAATGTCTTACTAATTATTATTAATTACTTATAAGGCTAGATACTATTATTTAATTTGTAGCCCAGATTGTAAAATTTAAATGTAATTAAAGAGTAAATATCAATTATTAATACAAACACTCAAATGCTATTTATTTTATTCTTATGGTTTTTTTTTTTTTTTAAATTAGTATTATATTGTAGATTTACTAAAAAACAAAAACCAAGATCTCCACACTCATTCAAAATATATGGATAATGTCTTTTAAATTAAAATAAAATGTAATTTTCTGTGAATAAATTGTGAATGATGATGATGAAGATATGTGGAGAATAAAAATCTGGTCCAAATGATGATGAAATTCATCTTGGGATTCAATTTCTTTTTCATGTGTTTTTTTAATCCAAATATTTTAAGGGTATATGAAGAATGAAAGTTTTTGCAAGAATTTCTTTTACTTAATTTTATAATCAAATTATACAATGACAAATAAAGCAGCAATTATCATAAGTTATTGTTAAAGTTTTTATTAAATGTTTTAATAACTTTAATAAAATCTGACATTTTAATTTAAGTATACCTATATAACTTAAAATATTATTCTATAATAATTATTAGAAATTTTAATAAAGTATTAATAATATAGGTGATGATGATTGATGATATATATATAAAATCATAAAATATATGATATATATATAAAATCATAAAATATAATCAAGAGATAAACTCCTAATTTAAGTTAATTATAGTAACTATTTATTTATTTTTTAATAAAGTTCCTTTCTTTTCATTGTGTTATTTTTCTTCTAATTTTAGATAACAAGGCAAAACTCTCCATACAGTAGTGCCATCCTGTTCCAACCAGAGTAATCAATGGATGTGAGAAGGCTTGTGCATAAAATCCCTATCTAGTGCCTACTCATTCAATATCCCCACTAGATATAGGCACTAGATGGTGATTTTATGCACAAGCCTTCTGGCATCCATTGATTACCCTGGTTGGCACAGGGTAGCACTACTGTATGGAGAGTTTTGCCTTGTTTAATAACAGTTTTGTGCTAGTATAAGAGATAGTTATCATGTGATATTTAGTGGTTTAATTTTATATAAACAAATTCTACATTTTAAGTAATTGCTATACACATTCTGAAAGATTTATATAACAGAACTTCTATAATTTCAAATATTAGCTTATATACTTAATCATTATTTTGATCAAAGCCAATAATTCTTAATACATACATAGACTTGATATTTGAAAATTCATTTTTTTTTTCCAATTTCTTCAAAAATATTATTTAACGTAAAAACGGTAAAAAATGTTAAATGATTATGAACATTATATCAACGGTTAAAATAATGAGATTAAAAAATAACTTCATTTATTCCCTTATCTTTCAACTGCCTGACTCGTAAAAAAACGAGAAGATTTGACGTCACTCTAAATCGGCTACTTTTTATCCCATGTATACAAATGATACGTCATTGAAAAGAAAATCAAAAGTTCTGTAAGACGGTGCCCTCTTCAGAATTATTTTACAAGTAAAAAAATCAATAAAAATGACCATATATGTCAAACAAAACCAAAGTACCACCTTCTCACCAACTTTTCTTGAATCTTATTGGCTGTCAAAATTCTGTCAAGAAGGAAAATGGCTGCCAAAAAGTAAAAGTTAAGTTCGCTTTTGTATTTTATTTCGAATATGATAAACGTAATGTTTACAACATTTTAAACAATATTTGAATTGAATTACAAATTATTATTGATAAAATAATACTAAAAATCAAATTATTTTAGAAAAATAGTTAAGATGTTACCAAGAATTATTTATTTATTGCTACATATTTATCATAACATAAAAGTGAAAAAAAAATTGTTACCGTCAGAAATCTTTTTGGTTGGTCAAATAGTGGTTACTTTTAATTTCACTGCAATTGAATAATTTTTAAATTATAAATCAAATTTTATTTTTGAAAAAGACTTTCGGCTTACTTCCATAATCTGACAAATTATTAATATACTTTTTACAAACAAAACTAACGTATTTATATTATTAAAAGATGAATCTATTATAACAATTGATTTTGTTAAAGTTGTGAGTTGGCCAATTAAAAAGTTTTGATTTTTAACTCATTCGCCAATTATATAATCATTGGTGAAAGAGTTAAACAATTTCCCTTTTTACTAAATTTAATTTAATCTGCATATATTTTATATCTAAATTCTTCATCTACTCCAAAAAATTCAATTTTATGATAATATATTATTTAATATACAAAAGTAACTTTAAATCTAGATTTCAACTTCCTTTAGTTATATAATACTATGGTTAAATAATACACATTATTGAAAGCGTTCAGCTTTAAATAATTTTTCTTTATTACAAATTCAAACCTGTTCTGTTATTAAATGTTTTGACATTTTTTGAATCATTAATATTTATATATGTAAATGTGTCAAAAGTTATGATTTCTATCATCACATAAATGTTAAAAATCTTGCAGATGGATTGCTGCTAAATTTTTAATGCTACTTGTGTAGTAAAGAATTGTTCACTCTCAGCAAATTTAAATAACTTTTTGCTATATATTATTGCTCCTCTCTCTCTATATATATATCCAGTGCATTTTTTGGCTGAAAATTCAAAATGAAATGTCAATCACATCTGAATGCTACGTTCCTCTGGCAATGACACCTTGTGAGTAAATATAAATTTCAAATGCATAATCAAAAGGTTAGGTTTTGATTGCACTGTTTGAAATTCAGACTATATATTTATTCACAAGGTGTCACTGCTGAAAATATAGCATTTGGGATAGAAGAATAGATGCATTAATAAAGAATAGGGAGTTGGAGAGATGGAGAACTAGTATGGAGAGTAAAACGAGTTTAAATATATATAGAAGTAAACAGAACATTGGTTGTGAGTTAATTTATGATAATAGAAAGGAAAGTAGTTTATTATTTAAGGCTCGAACAGGATCTTTAGCAACAAGGGAATATACATGTAAATGAAAAAATATGGGTGATTTAGTCTGCAAGTTGTGTAAGGAAGGCATAGAAAATATTAGGTATTTGTTACTTCAATGTAAATGTTTGGAAGCAGAAAGGGTACAAATAGTGAAGTTATGGAAGGTTAAATATGAACAAAGTGATTATACAGAAAGTGAGTTATTGGTTTTTATGCTAGGTTTGGGAAAAAATAAGGGGGATTTAGATATGAAGGTCATGGAGTTGAGAAAGATTATGTTGTGGAAATGGGATGGAGCAGATTATGGGAATACTTAGGGTGGACAATAGAAAAGGAAGGTAAAGTGGCTAACAGGTTTCTCTGGGCATAGCTTCTGAGAGATTCCTGACTCCGTTTAAGGAGAAGTAACAGTACATCACATCACTTGGGAGAATTTTGTAATTTATATGTATATACACATACATTCCCTGGACAATAAGAATTATCAATAAGCATCAATTAAAGAGAAAAAAGGCTAATATTTTTATTATTTGGGAGTTTATAAAATATCCTGTGACCTCCGTATCCCAAGTCAGATGCTTCACCAAACTGCCCAGGATAATTAACAAAGCAATTAAGCTTCAACATTAATTAGAAAACAAGTATTAAAATAGAAATTATCACATTTTGGATGTTATGTTATTTAATAAGGTCAAATGCAAAATAAAACATGATATCTATTTATTATGTGGATAGTCTTGTGATTTCCATTTTGAAATTATGATAATGTACCTATACTAAATTTACTATAAATGAAGAAAAGGAAATAATCAAAAATCTTTATACATAGAATCATCAGAACTTAGTATATTTTCAATGGAGCCTAACATGCAAAAAAATATTGCATATAATAGTTAATTTCTACTGAAAGTATTATAGATAAAATTTGCATAATAAAATAATTACTGTGAATTCATTTATATTTTTTGAGAAAAAATTAAAATATTATGATTCAAGTTCACTCATCTACTAGAGGGTTTGGTACCTCTTGCATATATGTGTGCTAAATAATATGCATGCATATATATATATATATATATATATATATATATATATATATATATATATATATATATATATATATATATATATATATATATATATATATATATATATATATATATATATATATATATATTAAAAATATAAAGAGAATATAATCAGCTAAGAACAAAACACTTGTCAATGTTATTCATATTATTTATCAACATTTATATTTCATCCATTTATTTCTAAGAAAGACTCATGATATTTTTAGGAATTTATAATAAATGATTTAACAATAAATAGTCAGGAATACTAATTTTTATGTATATTATTATCTATTAAAAATATTTAAAAAAATATAATTTTTTTAATTTTATAATTTCTAAAAGTTTCAACATGACATTTCATTATAGTGCAATTCTATTAATTTAAAAAAATTGTACAAGCATTACTATTATTAAAATGTTAATACTACATATTAATTTAACAATCCAATGATGTTACAAATATATATCTTTGAACTTCTTTGCATACATGCTATAAATCAGTTTAAAAAGTAGCTTTATTAATACAAAATAAATCTAATACTATATAAGCATGGTGCCATTTCTAATTACAATTCTATTTAAAAATAAATCTAATTTATTAAATATTTTATCAATAATCATTTTCATTATTACCATTATTAACCATTATCAATCCACTGACAATTAAACTTATTTTTGAATTTAATTTTAGTTTCTTGAAACTATAGTTTCCTATTTCCAAATTGTATACAATCTTTTTCTAGATTTTTCACACCTTTCTAGGATCTAGTGCTTCCACTATGCATCTCTTTTCATCAACATATCCAATTTAGCTTTATTTGAAGCTTCTAATTTTGACATTGATGTTGGGTTTTTTGTGCTCTTCTCCAAGTATTTTTATTGTAATATTTTATTATTAATCCCAACACAAGGTTTTTATAATTTGTTGAATTGTTTGCATTTCTACTAGACCTTTTTATTAAATGTAAAAATTTCAAAACCATAAGTAAGCACTGGTAAAATATATTTACTTATATTTTAAAAAGTCTTCATTTAAAGCATGGAATTATAGTTTTAAAAGTTTTTCATCCAAACCAAATTCTATGACTAATTTCATTAATTTTGTTTATTAATAAATTGATCAACTTATTTACTTATACAGAAGTAAATTTCTTTTGATATATTTGTTTAATTATTGATTTTTTTAATATTTCATTACTATGCATATTTATTTTTATATTTTATATACAAAAAAATATTTGCATACAATTTTTGGATTTTGAAAATGGAGAGCTGTAAATAATTAAAACTAGTTTTATTATTTTCTTTTAGTTCAGCTTGAAAAATATTTGCATCAGTACTCGTCTATTATATATTTTTAAGCCAATCAGAAACTTTTCTATGAAAAAGACTAAAATCTTACTATAAAGAATTTATTAGTAGTACTATACAACTAATATAATTTTCTACTTCTTTTCCTATGTATTGATTTCTACTTTAACATATCATACCATTTACACCTTTCTTAAACACTTTATCAATACTTTTATTTATATCAAACTAACAGTTTTGATTGTCCTGCAGTCATCATCAAAGCTTTTGTTAATGTATAAAGATTTTTGTTAATAAGAGCTCTGATGATGACCGCAGAACAGTCAAAACTGTTAGTTTGATATAAATAAAAGTATTGATAAAATGTTTAAGAAAGGTGTAAAAGGTATGGTACTGTAAAACTAGTATAATGAAATAAATTGATTTTCCAGTGAAAACAACCCATTTTATTTAGAACTTAGATTTTTTTTTTAAGTTGTAAGATAATGAAAACATTTTTTTTCTTTGAACATTTTTTTGCATATAACATTTTGTTTATTTAACTTATAATTTTCAATAATTGACAGGGTTTTTAGAAAATCTTTATTTTCACCATTTCAGCAAAATTGATATCTCATTTTGCCAGTTTGATTTTCGAGATGAATAGTGATAAAAAAAAAACTTGCTCAAAAAGTATGGGAAAGAGAAATCATATGGTAAAAGGAGAACAGAAGTAAACAACAGAGATTATCCAGTAGTGAATTAATAACGACTGAAATCGACGATGATGATGACGACACAATTAAAGCTGCAAGGTTTTAATTTTAGCATAATAAAATTGTATTTTTATTTCCATCTAAATGTCAAATTAATTTTCAAGAAATTATATATTTCATTATTTTATTTGAGTCAAGCAATTTGATCCATTTGTATTTTATTTGAAATAGAAAGTAGTTTAACTTACCTCTCCAGCAGCTATATTATGAAATACGAATGATTCATTCCATTCTGGATTACAGGTGGGTTCGGTGAAAGTGGTCTTGAAATAACCTTTCTCTCTGAAAAAAAAAAGAAATAAACACTAAGATATTTATTAAAGTAATATATTTTTATTAATAAATCGTACAACAAATGATAATTAGACTTTAGATTTCCATCTACTTTTGTTAAAATTTCTCATCGGAAAAATGCATGATCGGATTTCTTTAATTAAATATTAGAAATAATAGAAAATGTTTTAATTAATATATATCATTACCAAAAATTTTAACGTATAGTACAATAATAATTCTAAATGAAAGAATACACGAAGTCATTTTAAAACAAACTCGAATTAAAAAACAACAAAAAAAAAATCTCTCTCTCTCACTATATATATATATATATATATATATATATTTTTTATATATATATATATATATATATATATATATATATATATATGATGTTTAATAGAAGATGAGAATATATGTATATAAATGTGGATTTATGAAGTGTTGTTAATTCGTACAATAACAAACAGAGTTCACGGCTAGCACAATATGTCACGGTCAAGAAAATATATATCTCCTCTTGATGTGCAAAATAAGTGAACGATTAATGGATGATGATTATATTCCACATTAAACGATTAATGATAAATATAAAGAAGACTGATCATCAGTAAAATATTCATTTCTCTGATATATTCCTGAAAAAAAAAGGATGATTTTGACTTAATTTATTTTTAGGTAATTTAGAAATTATCCAGATAATGTCATCTTTTAATATCTAAAAAGGACCAAGATCATTTCATTTTCACTATGTAATTCTCTATTTTCTGTAAACATAATCTCAGATTATAGCTTAAAACTGAATACAAAATGACATAAGAAGAAAGAATGCCAAAGTAATTAATATTAAGTTTAATTATAATTAGTAATACGAGAAAAATAAAAATCCTTTAATTTCATTTATATAGATATATGGAACTAGGTGAATAATATAAAATTAAATAATTAATAGCATGGAAAAAATAATATAAAGTTCCCTAATTCTTTCTCTCTCTCTCTCTCTCTCTCTCTCTCTCTCTCCCTCTATATATATATATATATATATATATATATATATATATATATATATATATATATATATATATATATATATATATATATATATATATATATATATATATATATATATATGTACACACACAGAGAGCCTTTTTTAAATGAAAAAGATGCAGGAACTCCTTCTTGTCAGGAACTCGCTTCTTGTTAAGCTTTTTACTAAAGAAAATTATATTCAAATAGCATTTAGATGAAATTTAAAGCAGTTTTTCCAATGCTATGAAGCAAATAAGAAAAATTAAATAAAATTTATCATAATTTTTTATTTTAGACATGTCAAATCTAAAGTTAAATAAACATATACAAATATACAACTAATAATTAAATGTAAAATGAAATTGTTAAACATTATATAATTAAATAAAAGTTTATAGTGATTCCCGAAGTTTTGTCCAATTTTCGTCTGACAAATCGTCTCGATTCATTTTTTTAATGTTAGTGTCTATGGCCGAATGATATTCTCTGAGCAACGACAGATCAATGTATTTTGAAGGATTGAAAAGTGTCAAAGGTAGTCCAATGAGTTTGATGAATATACTGAAACTGTTTTGAACTTTAATGAAGATTTTATTGGGGTAATAATTAGATTCATTTTCTAAAACCTGTGTTCACATTCACTTGAAGAAATGGGAGTAGAATTCTGAAAATATATCAAATACTATTTAGGATATGACTTTTTGAGACTGTATTCTTGTTATCCACAAATCATTTCTCTTTCATTTAGTTATAATCTGATTGATATGTTTCTAATTTCCGTTTCTCCAAATGTCAACTGAATATTAATAGTTTCAAGCCAATATTTTTGGTCAAGTATGTGAGCCCAAAGTGCAAAATCAACATCTTTGCAATTTAGTATCCCTTTTACAACTGACTCTTTCAACATGATATAAAATGTTTTTGATCAATATGATCATTTTTTGAAACAATTGTATGGAGGAAACTCCACAAAAATGCAACTCATGTACAGTAGCTTCAGCACATTTATAAAAGGATCCAAAATTCTATTTTATTTCTTCAAAAACTCGAACTAGTGTATTTATTTTTTGATTTGCAATGTAAAGGTTCACAATGTTATCTTGGAAGTCCAAACTTAATTCTGACAATTCTTGAAGAGCATCACACATCAATGCTAGAACCAATAAAAAGGCTGTAGATGTTATTTTTTCTTTAAATCATCATAAGTACATTTATCATTTTTATTTCCTGTAGGATCATTCATCGCTTCTTCAAAATGATGCACAAGAGATTCAAAATTATTCCACATAGCCAAAACTGAATAAAAACTAGATACCACCCATATAGCACTTAAAACTCTTCCAATTTTTAGCAGCTCAACAGCTAGTGATTCTACACATTCATGTAACTCTATTATTTTGCAGTGTCACATAGTATAAACATAAAGTTTATCAATAAGTGATTTGAATTTATTGATTCTTGAAATTTTCTTTACATCACTTATACATAATTCTAATCAATGATTATCATAACGTCAAACTAGAATGGAAGGAAATTTTAGGATCAGCAATTCTTTCGCTCCATTTTTACATGCTAACATAACAGCAGCACCATCATATGCTACTGAAATTAAATATTTTTTAAAATAATTTTATGTCATCCCATAAAATTCAAGACATTGGAGTAAGGATTCAAATATTCCTTTTGCTGTTACGTTTTCAAGTTCAATCAAGTCTAAAAATAAATTAATCAATGAATTCATTTCAACATTTTTGATACATCATTGAACAAATACCATAAGGATGGTTTTTTGCTTATGATAGTTGATTCATCAATTATCAATGAAATTATATTTTTCGATTGAACAATTTCTTTAAATACATTTTTACTCATTTCATCACTTATATGATTCATGATATTAATACATGCATTTGTTGAATAAAGAATACGAACCATTTCAAATCCATTCAGTTCTTGCAGATCAATTTCACTTTTAAAAGTAGAGAATGACTGATTTTCCTTTGCTACTTTATATGCAGTCCAAATTTTTTTTATCAATATTACTTTTTTATGAGATAATGATTTTTAAAAAAATGTTTTCAATCTTTTTTTTTTGACTTCAAAAATAATTTTTAATGCTGCTTTGTGTGCAGCAGATTCTCTGTGATCGAAAATTGTTTTTTGAAGGTAACTCAATTGTAACTTCCTATCTTTCCCAGAATTGGTGATTTCATTGTTAGATCATTCTTTGGAAATTTTTATTCCCATAATCACTTCAGTTCCAAGAGTTCTAACATTTCTGCAAGGTTTACAGCCAAGTTTCATTTTGTGTATGTTCAAACATTCATTTTTTAAGCAAAAATCATTTGTTTGATCCAATGACCAGCAATAGCCAATCATTTTGAGTTCAGCATTGCATCTCAAGATCCACTTGAGATGATTCAGGAACATCAACTTGCACCAATATTTCCATATTTTCTGTCATAATTTTGGACTTTTTATTAGCGAGACTGACAGTCAAGAAGTAACTGGGAATGTTTTTTATTTTTAAACTTGGGGGTAAACTTTTACATTAAAAAATAAATAAAATAAGAATAACATCAAATTTACATAAAAATAAAGAAATTAAATATTCCACATATACAGTGCATTCCATCACAAATGTCAGATATTAGTGGCTGCACATGCATTGCTGTAATCAGTCATTGTCCATGAGTGACCAATGGGAACATGTATGAGTTCACTTCTTATTACATGAGAGTGCCAATTTTAAATCCATCCATATTTCATCTGATTCATAAAACACCATATTTTTTTTATTTGTTCAAATTATATAAATATGGATTGTAATTATGTACGTGCGATACTGCTTCATCTAATTACATTTGAAACATTAAAAATACACTAAAAAGGTGCCAGAATACCAGCCCACTATGTTACATGACAAAAAAGCTCTGTATTATATATATA